>PVKA01006018.1:0-86440 GCA_004027165.1 Ctenomys sociabilis | reverse complement strand
CTGCTAGAGAGAAGAAGGAGCTCACATTCAAAGGAAAACCCATCAGAATTACAGCCAACTTCTCTACACAAACAATGAAGGCAAGGAGAGCATGGAGCAGAGTTCTTCAAGTCCTACACGAAAACAAATTCCAGCCCAGACTACTATACCCTGCAAAACTCTCTTTCAAGTTTGATGGAGAAGTGAAATACTTCCATGAGAAAGAACAACTAAAGAATTTCATGATGACAAAGCCATCCCTTCACAGGCTGCTGAAAGAGGTTCTAGAGAGAGACCACAACGACCAGAACTCCATGCAAGAGAATGGAAGGAACCCACTAAACAGGACACACAATTAAACACAGGTTACAAAGGAGTAAACAATACCAGGTAAATATAATGACAAACATAAGTCAGCACATTTCAATTATAACCATAAATGTAAATGGACTCAATTCTCCAATTAAGAGAAATAGACTGGCACAGTGGATTAGGAAACAAAATCCAACAATATGCTGTATACAAGAAACACACATAACACAAAAGGACATTCATAGGCTCAAAGTCAAAGGATGGAAAATAATACTACATGCCCCAGCACCTCAGAAAAAAGCAGGAGTAGCAATTCTGTTCTCAGATAGTCTTAACTTCAAACCAAGAATGATCAAATGACACAAAGAAGGCTACTATATATTGGTCAGGGGAAAAATTCAAGAGCAAGAAGTAACACTCATAAATATCTATGCATCTAGTACTATGGAGAAACACTAGGGAGATAACAAGGTAGAAAGTATTAATTATTGAATCTGTGATATAATTCAGCTAGAAAAATAAGTGTATAGCTACACTCTCTTCATTCACTGATTAGAGACATCTGCTATAATAATGTCTGAAAGTATAATATCATGTATGCACCTTGTACGACACCAAAACATTAGAAAAACATTTTGCAATATATTAATTTATTGAATCTGTCCTGTTAATTTGTCTTGAAACTGTCTCATTGCTATTTGTTCTTCAACAAATAAATAAATAAATATTGTTTATATAAGAATTCAACTACAAAAAACAGAATTCCACTACAAAAAATCCGTACTTCTTGTCATGACATACCATCTATTACTGTACTGTCCCTTTTTAAAGGGTAATAAATGAAAAATAAGCCAAAAATGTAACAACATAGTTCTGCTACAATGCTACTATGCTGTATATGGATGGATTTCTAAATATCTATGTAAATATATGTAAGTTTTCATTCCTATTTAAAATTTTTTTTTTCTCTTCATATTCTGTATGGACTTAGAGTTTAGTTTTTCAATACTTAATGGAAAATACATGTTCCATCTTATGACTATGATGTCTGATATTTAGACAAATAGTGTGGGTAAAGCAAACTGCATATGTTGTAGGGTAACAATAGTCTTCTCTTCTGGATGGTTCACAACCTAAGTTTTCAGATCAAAACTTGTAGAAAAAGAAAGGCTGCAAGGCCAGCCAACATTTTGGTCCTAGCCTTTCAAGGTCAGTGAAGACTCAGGACATAGAGAATTTGTACTGTAACATCATGTAACTCAGTGGTGCCCCAAATTTTCTGATGAAGAAGATTATGGGGCCACAGAGGAGTGTGATTGATTATGTATAGTGTGCCTGGGGAGAGTCACATGGAGAGAAAACTTTCTCTCAGGCTTCCACAGAGAGCAAATTGGTCAAGCAATGGCCATGACTCATCCACATGGCTGACACTGACAAGGGATCTACAAAGTGCAGTACAGGGTTACAGGATAAACCCTGAGTGAACTTGACTGTCCTTATCAGATACAAAAGTTACATTTCTTGGTATATAGGTCTTGCTTTAACTTGGTCTTAACCATCCAGCAGAAAAGTATAAAACTGGAGGTATAGAAAGTAAAGTCATATTAATACACTGAGCTGTGAATGGCTCAAATCAATAGCTTCTGTGGATAACCCACTTCTATTGTGGACTGCTGATCTGTGTTGGATTGTTTTGTTTTATATATATATATATATTTTTTTTTTTTTTAGAGAAGAAAATAAATTTTTAATTGCTGCCATGACATCATGTGTGCTTTCTTCATAAGCTAAATATATATATATATATATTTAGCTATCCATGTTTTGCAAATCTTTAACATATGTATTATTGTATGTTACCCTGTTTATGCCATTTTTTCTACTTGTTTTTGCTTATAGTTTTCACTCTTCAAGTTAAAATAGAAATAAATAAGTTTAAAAAAAAAAAAAGCCAAGTTCGACCCCAGCTATCTTGGGCTAATGTTGGCTGTGACAGAGCAATCCTGGACACTCAGGATGACTGACTGCAAGCTCAGGAGACCCCATCCAAGAACTGCTGCATCAGGCCCTTTCAGAAGTTTTGACCCATAAAAATTCATTAGGGCTGGGGTTGTAGCACCATGGTGGGGCACTTCCCCAGCACTCATGAGACCCTGGGTTCAATCTCCAGCACCACAGATACCAAAATGAAACAATAAAAACAGAAACACACACACACACACACACACACACACACACCCCAAAGCTATGAATAAATAAAGTAGTGGTTGTTTTCTACCAAGAGTTTGATACTTATGCTTTATCTTCAGCTCATTCTTTGTGGAGCAGGTTCCCAAGCAATGACAATAACAGTCCAAACTGTGCCATCCTGGGCAACCAGAAAGGGGGGAGAGACTTCTAGAAAAAAGAGCTTTGTACTTGGAAATGCTTCTAGAAACTATCAGGTTCAAATCCTTCATTGGAGAGACTGCTATGTGACCAGCCCTGAGGGAATGAGGAGAGAGACCCAGGACTGGGGGTCACATTTCCACAACTGGGCTTCTATTTTCCTTCTTTGAGTTTTCTGGGTAACTACAGAAGCTAAGGGAGTGACAGGTCAGTGAGTTCTGCTTTTCCTGGGACAGGCCTGGATTTTAGTTAGTTAAACACCACCTGGATCTCTCTCTAAGTGACTTTTTTTTTTTTAGAGAAGAAAATAAATTTTTAATTGCTGCCATGACATCATGTGTGCTTTCTTCATAAGAAAACTGCTGCCCTAACAGATCCTGCACAGGGGCTGGGCTCACCCTTCTGCTAACTCACAGTGGTGCATCGAAACCTGGAGCCTCCAGCTCTAGCAATTTCTGCTTCTTAAGAAATTTCTGCTTCTAAATGACTTCTTATGGAGTTCTGTGCCTGGAATGACCTCCCTGCACCCACTCCTTGTGCCTGGATCTCTCCCCACACTCTTGTTTTTAAACATTCAGTGACTTGGTTCATCTGTATTTATGAGGTGGTTCTTACAAGACAAGGACTGTACTGGACCTGGGTCTCCCTTGAGGAGCAGGATAGACATGGACTTGCCCTTACGAGCTGCCCCATCTCTCCATTTGGAGAAGACAGCTCTCATCTTTGAACTCCACCCCTGTTGTCTTTCCTCCACGAAGACAGCATCCTTCTGCATCATGACTGGATCTGTGACTCACCTCTGGAATCTAAGCTCCTCCAGGGCAGGATTAGTGCCTAATTTCCGTGTCTCTTCTAAAGCTCCTGACCTGCTGTCCTCGCCTTGCTGAGTGGGGGCTGCTGCTGCCACCGGTGAGGGACAGAAAGAGCCCAGTGTGACGGGAACCTCAGGGTCTTGCATGCTGTTGGGTCCAGCACCAGGTGTGGTGGCTGGGGAATTCTGTGGGTTATATCCTCACATTCACCTTCTCTGGTGGGTGGATTCAAATTTCCAGGCTATGGACGGAATCATCAGAGGAGGCCCAATGCTTTGCTCCAGGGAGCTCTGTGTGGGAGCAGCAGAGTGTGAATTCAAACACAGACTGACATGAGGCCCTATGTTTTTCTATTTGGAAATGATTATTACCCATCAGTTGGTAAGTCATGATTATCATTTTAGAGGCTAGAAGAATAGAACAGAAAATATAAAACTCCATAGCTTGTGGTGAACCTTATGATTTGTTTCTTAAAAGTTAATTTTTTCCTCTTTTTTTTTTGGCAGAACTAGGGATTGAACTCAGACCCTTGCGCTTGCCAGGGAAGCACTTATTCTACTGAGCTATCTCCCAGCCCCTTAAAAGTTAATTTCAAGAGCACATTCACATACACACACCCTGGGTACACACATACATACAAAATCTGCAAAGTGTCTGCGTTGGTAGTATAGTGGTGAGCATAGCTGCCTTCCAAAATCTGCAAAGTGTCCTATACGTTATAATGTACACAACATAAAATACATTCCTTGGTTGTAAATGTTTGAAAATCACTGTTCTAAGCTGT
This sequence comes from Ctenomys sociabilis, assembly GCA_004027165.1. NCBI lineage: Eukaryota > Metazoa > Chordata > Mammalia > Rodentia > Ctenomyidae > Ctenomys > Ctenomys sociabilis. Next base: position 82,165 of record PVKA01006018.1, on the reverse strand, counting down.
TGTTCTCCAAACATATCACCAACACAAAAACCTATCTTATTGAGCACCTACTATGTACCAGGAATATTCTTGAAACTGAATATTTGACAAATGGACAAATCCCTCTCATAGTGCTTGATTCGGGTCTCTCCTTTCATAGGTGGTAAAGCTGGGGTCCAGGGAGACCTTCTCTAGAAAACCCCAGCTGAGATCATGGACTTCCCTGGCTCCCTCCTGGCCACACCAGCAGGACCACTTCCTTGTCACATCTGGGGCATTATTTCTGTCATTCCCACTGCTAGTCTGGTCCGCCCCTGTAGCATGGGACTGCGCTCTCCTTGGGCCTTTCTGAGTGCCTCAGCTTTCCATTTTCCAGCTGGGGGCAGAGCACTAACCAGTGCATTTCATCCTACTGGGGTACACACTGACTCTTCTCATGCGGATGGTTTGTGGGTCAGAGTGGGATCAGGGTGGCTGGGTCAGTGCTTGCTGGTCTGGCCTTGTGGCAGTTAGCCAGAGGTAGGAGGACATTTCAGTAATTTATCCTTTCTCCAGGTGCTTATCTGCCCTAGGCCAATCTGGATTGCAGCCTTGAAACCCTGAGCTCACTAGAGGCATGGCCCTGCCAAGGACCCCTGCCCATGATGCCACGTGCAGCTGCCAGTTTCCAGGGGTTGCCCCCACCAGATGCAGCAGGACCAGCCTTCCTGGAGCTGGAAGGGGAATGGCAGGCCTTGCGGTGAGAGAGAGGTGTTAGTGTCCTACAGCAGCCAGTGCCACCATAAACGGAGCAGCTCAAATTACAAACTTGTGTCCCCCTCTGGCCTGGAGTCTAGGAGTCTGAGGACCCTCCTACACTGGAGACTGGTGGTGTGCTCCTGATTGCTGTGGTCCCTAGCCTGTGGCAGCTCCTCTTGGCCTCTGCTTTCGTCTTCTCACCAGGCTCTTCCTGTGTCTTCACATCACCTTCTCTCTGTGCATGTCTGTCTTTGCTTTCCTTGCCTCCAATTCTACGATCACGCTGCACCAGGGCTTCTCCTAGCAACCTCATTCAATTTCATCATCGGTCATGCTCACAGGTGCTGGGTTAGGACTTCCACATTTCTCGCGAGGTTGTGATTTAACCCATTTGGGGAGGAGTTACCTGATACATCCCCTTGGGAACTCAGAGCCTGAGAAAGTCTGTCATTTCAGTTTGACCTCTTTGGGTAAGTGTTTCCTTCCTCTCCTCATTTTTTGCAGAACACATCTCATCAGAACACAAGGGGTTACTCAGTAGAATAAGCACTTCCTTGGCAAGCGCAAGGGCCTGAGTTCAATCCCCCATTCTGTCAAAAAAAAAGAACATAATGGGTTAAACACATGGTGGCTTAGCTGCTCCAGTTAGACAGCAATAGGATCTTGCAAAGTGCCAGGAACACATTCTGGGAACCGCTGAGAAAGTGGCTTTAAAGTTCCCGTCCAGCTTAGATGTCCCACAGGTCCTTTACACCTGGGTGTGGCAAAGCCCAGGTCCACAAGTCTTGTTCATTAGGGACAAGTTCTGCCTGTGACTCCTCTCACCCAACAGTGCTGGCTCAGAATGGCCTATGGGAAGGTGCTTGCTGGGCCATCGCCAAGAACTCTTAGTCAGAATGATGATGGCTAATCTCTTCCATGATTCTCCGTCCCTTGCTTTATTTGGCACAGGAACCTGGCTTGCCTTGGTCAGGAACACAACACTGTCCCCGTCGCATAGGCTTGTGATGTGTGTTCTTCCCAGGCCATAGCTTACCCTGAAACTGTGTCTCCTGGAGGTACAGCCCTAGGCTGAGGGAGAGGACTCTGTTTCAGCTGGTCCTGCTGCTGTGTAGCCAAGCCTTGGCTGAGGGGCACTTTTAGTTGACAACCTAACAAAAATTGAATCACTGGGCAAACTGTTGCCAGCTAAGGAGAATGCACAGTCTTGCCCCCCTGGCTTCCCTGTTTGCTTGCAGTGGGGACTCTACTGAGGTTTCCCAGCATCTCTTGCAGCATGTCACTGCTGGGGTTGGTTACAGAGGACTCAGTCTCACCAGCATACTAGTTCTCACTGGCACTTTCACGCTTTTTTGCTTGCTTGTTTTGGAGAAACAGGCATCTGTTCTATGAACTGTCTCATGTCCCAGGAATCAGTGAGAGACAGAGGCTCCCGGCTCATCCATCCCTGAGGCACTGAATCCTGCCAGAGGCCACAAGTCAGTGTGGGAATGGATCCTGGGCCCTGACCCTGGCGGGGGGGCTGTTGTGCCAGCCATCTTACCTGCAGCCTTGGGGAGGCCCTGACTGGTGGACTCCGCTACCCATCTTCTGGGCACAGTGGGATGAAAAAGCATTTTAGTCCATGGAGTACTGTAGGGGACTTTGTTTTGTGGCAATAAGTAACATTATTGAAGGCTTTTTCTGTTGTTATTGCTGTGGTACTGGGGATTGAACCTAGAGCTTTTGCATTGAGATGTAACCTTTTATGATTGTTTTGAGATAGGGCCTAAGTTGCTAATTTGTACAGGCTAGGCTTGAATTTGCAACCCTCCTGTCTCAGCCTTTAGAGTGCTGGGATTGTAGACATATCATCATACCTGGGAGGTTTACATTATTGATTCAAGGGAAAAGGGAAGCAGGTTTCCCCACACAGGTGTTATGATCCTGAGGCCACAAGCACAAAGACCAGCCACAGAAAGCTGACAAGAGCAGGATGAGGGACGGCTCAGTGCCTGGCAGTGTCTCTATGGGTCAGGCACTGTTTATAGACTCCAGTGCCACCTCCGGATTCTTCTGAGAACAACTGTTCTTGTGAAAGTCTATGTTGGTTGGGTTCTATTGCTTGCACCTGAAAGCCTTCCTACACCTAAGCCCTGTCTGTTCTCTGAACTTTAGACAGCCAAGCTGCTGCACAGGAGATGGACCACATGACTCCTAAGGGCTTGGCTCCTCAGGGTCAAGGTCCCTTCTGGCTATGCAGTCATGATGTGTATTGGTCAAGAGCTTTTCCCATCAGGGCTTAGAGAGATACCAGGAGCTGCAGACACACAGCCTTACTCTGGAGCCCTTCTCCTATGCAGGCTGGCCCCATGCATCATGTGACATCTCTCCCTCTTGGCCTAACAGGGGTCTCCAGACTACTGCTAGGACTTCTTGGGCCATAACCAGGCAATGCTGCACGGCCTTCTCTGTGCTGGGCTCTCTTCACAGCACAGCATCTTCTGGGTCACTCAGGAACCGGCCTGCAGCATTATTCTTGTATGTGGAATATGCTACAACTAGAGGTCAAAGAGTCCTGCCAGGGGTGTTTTTACTCAGTGGAGCAAGGTAAAAGCCACAGCAATTCACTCTTCACTTTGGAGAGGAAGTTTGGCCCTTCCCAGGACCTGTTAAAACTGATGTGGAAGAGCCTTGACTCTTCACAGAACATCTCTGTCCTCTCAAGTACGTGGGTCTTATCAATGCTTCCTAGGGATTGACAGTCCTTATTCCTCATGTAATGATTAACAAAAGCCCACTGGGTGAGTTGTGGACCTGCTGTGAGTTAACTTGAGTCTGGATTCCATTTTCTTCTCATTATTACAATGGCCAAGATGTACTGGGCCTTTTGTGTATCAACTGGACCCTGCCGCCAAGATTCTTAAACTTTTGGGGCATTTTCCTCTCTCTGGGTGAAAACTTGGGCATCACTTTAATGTGGAGGTGCAGAGTTCGTTTTCCTGGAGACTGGTGGTTCTCTTTAGTCCATGGCTTCCATGTTTGAAAATGAGCTCAGCTCTGCAAACTTGGCAAGGGCTCCCAATCCTTGATTTACTTTGACTGTGTGGATTGAGCAATTCCTGCACTGGCTGGCCCTCCACCTTCTCTCCAGGGACGTTGTGTTCTATCTAGCAGCTCTATAGTAGAGGTCAGTCCTCAGTGGCTGGGTGACTTTGCTGCTCGTTACAATATTCCCACGCATTCTGGCTCTGATGGGTAAGTGCCATCTGGCATCTATTATTTGAGATTCTTTCATCTCTGTTTCTGCCAGAGAAGGCCACCAGACCCAGTATTTTTGACTGAATAATGTTACAACTCAGCTCTATTACTGGCCTAAACATCAGGAGGTCTAAACTAGGGAAGAGGGCATGTGTAACATCATCTTGGGCCAGGCCACTCCTGCAGGTTCAGAGAGTTCTAAAGGTGCGGGGGCTTCAGGATACTTGAGTGCACCCACCCTAAGATCCTTAGTCAAATCTCAGGGCCTCACTTCCTTCAATCACAGCCCCCACCTTGACATAACACAATTGCCCCCCTTGAGACTTCTGTTGCTTTTATAATTAAGACATGGGTCCTCTGGCTGAAGGCATAAGAGCTCTCTATACACTGCCAAAGGGGCCCTCTGACTTTGACACTTTGGTTTGCATTGGCAGCTTTTACTGTCTCTCTCTCTCTCTCTAGCATTATAAACTTTTTATGATTATAATTCATACTTTGTCAAAACAAATCAAAAGCCTAAGATACTACTACACCCACCAGTCATTCCCTTCCCTGAAAACCCATCCCAAGTTCCCACCAGTGAAAGGCTTCACGTTTATGCTACTATACACCCCTGGGGCTATGCATATTTTACTACCACTTCCTCTCCCCAGTTCACAGTGGAGTCAGCAAGTCAGAGAGTGGGTGATTCTGTTCCAAGATGTCATTTAGTTTGCTTGTTAGACCACCCCACTTCTGGCAGCAACTCTCTTAACTCAGATCTTCCAAGAAATAGACTCTGAAACAGAACTCCAAATTCAGGGTGATTATGGGAAAACTTTGGGAAGAGCTCTTGGAAATGAAGCCAGGACTGGGCAGACGAAAAGGCGATGCAGACACAACAGAGGCCTCAGCCAGCTTTGTGGGGAGTGCTGGACCTGAGATGGTCCTGAAGAGACATCCCCAAGCGAGACCTCTGGACTGCTGTGCCTGTGCTGGGTAGCTCACAGGGAGGAGAAATAACTTTGAGTGAGTCCCTGGCCTTCAGCGGAGGGCAATTCTTTTTTTTTTAAATTTTATTTTATTGAGAAACAAATAGCAATGAGACAGTTTCTAAACTGATTAATAGGACAGTTCCAATAATTAATACATTGTTCATTGTTACCTTCTTAGTGATTATCCATAGTACAAGAAGCAGACAGGATGTCCTACCCAAATGCTATTAGTACAAACCTTTCTACTCACTGAATTAAGTGAGAGTAGCTGTATACCTATCCTGACTATTCTGTACATATAAATACAAAATGGTCCTTCCTTTGTATCCCCTTTTGAAGGGCAATTCTTTTGAAGAGACATAGCTCTGAGCTGTCTGAGGCCAACATTCTTGGCACCTTGGGCAATGAAGGCCTTTGTTTCTTTGGATGATCTGAGTAGGATACTGCAGCATCCACAGGTTCTCTAGGTGTGGCCTCAACCAGTAGTGTCACATCACCTCGGAACTTGTCAGAGGTACCAGATCTCAGGCCCTGCTGCAGACCTTCTGCGTTAGGAACTCTGGCTATAAGATCCAGCTACCTGTGTTTTAATAAATGCTCCTGGTCAATTGGATGCAGGGAAAACGATCCACAATATTATAGGGAGCAAGATCTAGTTGACATTTGTCAATACACATTCTTCTACTGTAGGGCAATTCCGATGTATCCAGAGGTGGATGTGATTATGAGAACTGTGTGTATTTTGATGCCTTCTTATGGTTTCTCTAATCTATTTTAAACATGTTTTTGTTTGTTTCTTATGGGCTTATGCATGAGGGCAACTGGCTTATTTATTTCCTCTGCTTAGGACATGAGATGTTTCCCAAATAAACTTCTAGAAGCTTTTAGGCTGTACCTGTGTCCTGAGCAGATCTAGAAATACGGTCATTCTGTCTTATTGAAGCTTTGCTCTCTGCAGTTTCCTACACTAGACAACATTCTTAAAACGTTAAATGAAAAATTTTAGAAATAATCAGTATATCTATTTAAACTGTGTGCTATCTTAGTCACTTTGTCATTACTGGGACAAAATACCTGACATCCATAGCTCTGAGGAAGAGAGGTTTTTTGGCTCATGGTGAGAGGATACAGTCTGTGGAATGAGAGCAACAGGAAGCTGGGAGAGAGCGAACCCATTCAGGTCACACCCGAGGTGACCGGCACCTCCCAACTAGACCCTAGCCTGACAGTGTGTGTGATGCGGAGACATCAGCATAATATATTGATGAGCATAGTGCATCTGAGACCTGGTCGCCATCAATTTTCAAAATTAAGTTATTGGTATATTTTAGGTATACATACTGATAACTTTCATCCCTGGGAATTTGTACCTATACAGGATATATCTTTATTTTTTATTTTTAAATTTTATATATTTGATACAGGGTCTCACCATGAAGCTTGGACTCATAGTGACTCTCCTGTTTCAGCCTCCCTAGCACTGGGATTATAGGTGTGCACCACCATTTCAGTCTTGGTGGCCAGCTTGGTGTGCCTGGGGTAGGGCTAGCCTGGCATGCAGTACTGAGGATCAAACCTGGGTCCTTGTGCTTGCCTATGCAAGCACTTAGTCTGCTGAGCTTTCTCCTCAATCCCTTCTACATGATACATCTTTTTTCTTTTCTGTATTTAGGACAGGGTCTACAGAGTCTCTGTAGACCACTATGTGGATCAGACTCATAGTAATTTTCCTATTTTCAGCTTCCCGAGTGCTGGGGTGGTAGATGAGTGCCACCAACCACCTTGTGGGCCAGGCTGGCATGGCACACCTGGGATTGAACCCTGGCCCCTGAGCTCTGCCTGAGCGGGAGCCTTAGTCCGCTGAGCTGTCTGGCCGGCCTTACATGGTAACTCTTGATTCTTATTTTCTCCACACCCTCCCACCCCTTCCTTCACCCCCCTTTTCCCCTCCATATTTCCAAAAGCTTGGTTCCCATCTATTCTTTTTTGTCTGTTTCCCTGCCTCCTTTCCCCTCCCCATTTGAACATTTCCTATTTCACAATATCCGTTATGCACTTGGGTCATTATTTACCCTTTTATTTCTCAGAGAAACAATGCAGTGTTCGCATATGTGTGACCAATTCATTTAGTGTAAAAGCATGGCCTCATGGTGCATCCATTTAGCTAGAGATATCTCAGAATTATCCTTCTTTATGGTAGACTAGTGCTCCATTGTATTAAAAATCCACATATTTTTACCCATTCATTGGTTGATGAGCATTTGACTGTTTCCAAGACTCAGCTATTATGAACTGTGCTGATATAAACGTGGATGTGGCTATGGTGCTGTGGTATGATGATTCTAAAGCTTTCTGGAACATACCACGAAGGGGAATAACCAGGTCAAATGAAACCTCTGGCTTTGCTTTTCTGAGGAATCGCCACTGATTTCCAGTGGTTGCATCAGTCCACACTTGCACCCACAATGGAGAAATGTTCTTTTTTCTCCTGAGCTCCACTCGGATTTGCTATTGGTTCACTTCTTGATGAGAGCCATTCTTTCTGGGGTGAGATGGAATCGCAGTGTTGTTCTAATTTGCATTTCTCCTGTGACCATGCTGCTGTACATTTTCATGTATTTATTTGCTGTTTCTACTTCTTCATCTGAGAAATGTTTATTCATTTCAGATGCCCATAAGGCGCGGTGGCCCACACCTGCAATCCCAGCGTTGGGATGCTAAGGCAGGAGGAGTGATGTGAGTGCCAAGGCAGCCTGGGCTGCAGAGTGAGCTTAAGTCTAGCCTGGATTCCATGATGAGGCAATGTCAACAAACAAGCAAACGAGCAAGCAAACAAACAAAAAACCAAAATCATTTCAGATGCCTACTTTAGGATTTTTAAATTTGGCAGGGGATTCTGATGTTTTTAGTTCTTTAAACATTCTGGATGTTAGTCCATTGTCTGAGGAATAGCTGCAAAAGTTTTGTTTTTTTCCCATACTGTGGGCTGGCTTTTACTGGTGGTTTCTTTTGCTGTGCAAGATGGTTTTTATTTTCTTAATTTTAAAAGGTTATTTATTTGGGCCAGGGAGATAGCGCCATAGAATAAGTGCTTGCCTGGCAAGCACAGGGTCCTGGGTCCAATCCCTGGTACCACATACACACAAAAGTTTTTATTTATTTATATATTTGGTACAGGGTTCTCACTACACAGCTTGGACTCATAATGATCTTCTCAACCTCCCCAGTGCTGGGGTTCCAGGCATGTGCCACCATGTCTGGTTTTGGTGACTGGCACAATCTGCCCCAGGTTGCAGGGCCAGCAAGGCATGTGGTGCCAGGGGTTGAACCTGGGTCTTTTCACTTGCCAGGCAGGTGCTTAGGCCACCAAGCTACCTCCCAGCTCCTGTGTGACATTCTGAAGACATGCTCTGTCCCCCCAGGACACCAATCATCCCTCTGTCCAGCGTGTTTATGCAGTACGTGCTGCCCACGCACTAATCTCTCAGCAGCTTTCTAGTCATTAGTAGAGCTACAGCATTTGTGTTAAAATAACTCTTGTATTGCTTACTAGTGGCCTACAAGTGCAGGAATAGGGATACTTGCAATCTGAATTCACCAAAGAGAAGTTACCTCCTCAAGGTGTGGGTTTTCAACTTCAGGAAAGAAGAAAAATTTCTGTGCTAAAGTTGTTAAGGTTTAGTGTGCAATACAATATTTTGAGAGCCGATATTCATAAAACTTTTATTGCTGTATATTATTATTGTTGCTATTGCTTATCTGTTGATGCACTAGGTATGCGTGTGGAGGAAACAGCATCGTTCTGTAGGGTTCCTGCTTAAGGCTTCAGGATTCACAGGAGTCTTAGAACAAATCCCCCGTGAATAAAGGGGCACCACTGAGTCTGCACAAGCCCAGCTCCCCTTAACAGGAAGGGTGTAGGGATTGCAGACACTCCATTCAGAGGCGGGCTCCCCCGGCTCCTCTAGGTGTGAGGCCCCCAGCAGACTATCATTTGTTAAAAAGATTGGCCTTGATGTAAAGAGGAAAAGGAAACTGACCCATAACAGCTATAAAAGTGAGTTCAACTTTTGCTTCCAGAGTCCTGCGTCCCAGTTCTTGCCCATCTGTGTCCTCCTGGAGGAATCTAGCACATATCCCGTTCATTCTCTGGGCTTTTACCCCTCTACAAAGTGGAAAGGAGTTGATTTTAACAGATTCCAAAGCTCCTCCTTGTGTCTCCAGGCAGGAGTTGCGTTGGTGGCTCTCAGCTCAATGCTGGATTTCAGCTCAATGTCACCTCCCAGCTCCCCACTAACTTCCCACCTATTGCCCTGCCTCAGTTATGGTCGTACATTCAGCTTCATGCAGCTGGACTTCCAGTTGCCTTCATCATAGCAGCAACCCAGCCAGTAGCTCTGGGGTGAGTGATTGGAGACTTGTCCCCAAGAGCACAGGCTAGCTTCATTGCATAGTCCCTGTCTTCTGGCTATCTTCACACAGAAATGGGTTCCATCAGGCAGACCTATGTCCAGGCTCACCTTGGGGCTCATGCCACCCAGCCTCTGAAGCCCATATAACACAGCCCATGCCAGATGGCCTGCACCTGACTCTTTTATCTTGGCTGTCCACTCCCAGATTATTACTTTGGGCAACCTTCCCAGGCCTGAGGGAGAGAGGGGAGCAGGAAGGGGCCATAGGAAAGGGAAAGGGAGAGGGTGCTGGGTTGAGGGAGAAGGGACTGGAGAGGAGAGGAATAATAAGAGAAGAGAGGAGAGAGAGGTAAGAGAAAATGGCCCTGGCTGGGGCTTTGCCTTCCAAGAAATCAGCAAATAAACACAAAACATCTGGGTTTGAATTTCAACAAGACATTTCAGCAGAGGCTGGGTTTTATGGAGGCTGGGATAAATATGGAGGGGATTATGTTCATAACCCCAGTGAGGTGTGGCAGGTGGGTCATGCGGATGAGAATGCCATAGAGGCCTCAGACGTGGTATTAGCAAACACAGGGCAGGAGCTGGGCTGCTGGCAGGGTGTGGGAAAGTGTCAGTTGGGGTGACTATTCAGGGAAGAGAAGAGAAATAGCTATTTCCTGAGAGTACCACCGGATGCTTTCACATGACAGCTCCATGAGGATTCTCACATCTGTGCGATGGAGCCCACAGCATTCATATCAATTTTACATGTGAGGAAATAGAATCTAAGAGTTGAAGGATGTGCCCAGGTATAGAGTGGGGACCCAAAACAGCTCTGTCAGAACCAAAGTCTAGTCTCAATCTTCCAAGGGACTCTGAGTTGGAGTCACAGCTCTGTGAGTCCAGTCAGGTTCCTCACTGCTAAGTGTCAGTGTCCTCAGTCACAGCATAGAGGTATTGCTGCTCTACCCCTCGAGCTGGGCTGAGGATGGAATGAGTAATACACTTAGAGGCTCTGATAATGGCCTGACCTCTGCGCCCAGGCCCACTGACCCCAGGCCCAGTGTCCTTCATAGGCATGGAGATACCAGCCTACTGGGGAAGGCAGGAGACTGGAGCTGAGGAGCAGGGATTAAAATATGCTCTGGCTGACCGATACACTGACTCAAGGAACTGGAAGCTGCTTTGGAATCCTTTCTACCAGGACTGGCTCAGTGGGTGACCTTAGCCCTGCTTCATGCTGACACACAGGCCAGTCTGCCTGCCATGTTGTCATGGCTCGGGTGGCAATGACAACAGTCAGGTTAAAGTGGGGATTGTATTTGGGAAGAGAGGTGGGGAGGAAACTCTAGGACAGACCAGGACCTTTAATGATGCCCAGGATTCCCAGTCTCACCTACTGCCTGAAGATGCAGGCGCAAGCTGAGGCACAGGGACGTGTGGCCTCCTCAGTGGTCACAGAGCTGGACTCAAGCCCATGTCCATGTCCATCCACCCAAATCTTGTTCTGGTCCTCACATGGACTCTAGGCCAGAACACTGGGTGGCCTGGTGTTTCCCCTCTTTGTGCCTTAGTTCTTCCATGCATACAATCAGGGGAAGGGACCAGAAGATCTCAGGAGTCCTCTACAAGGAAGAAAGAGACTCAGTGAGGGAGCTACCGTCTAGTAAACACTGGTCTCGTGCATGCCTTGCGGAGAAGTTGGTCTGCTCATCCAGCTTGTGCCGCAGAACTTGGAGGCTGGAATGGCAGCAGCTCTGGTCAGTCTTCTAGGAACAGAGGCATAGCTACCTCAGTGGCTTCCCGGTCTAAGGATGTCTTCCATAACTCTCATTCCACACAGGCCACGGTGCTGGAGCCATCCCACAGAGCCAGTTGACATCCCATGGTAGAGGTGCTTTTGGTTGGTTTCTGGAACACTCTCTTTCCTTGTCTTCATTTTAGCAAGATTGTGCCACTTTAAGCACTCTTAACAAAGTTCAGTGGCATTAAGTATGTTCATACTATTGTGTAATTGATACAATCATGTCTTGAGAGCCTGGTCATCCTTCCAATTGGAAACTCTGAAGCCTGGGCTACATAACAAGACTCTGCCTCAAAAATTGTTTTTTCATGCCATCCTTCCTCTCCTCCTCAGTTCAGGGAAGGACAGAGGTAGCTCAACAATTTGCTTTTCAAAGTCAGGGTTATTCTTCAGTTCAGTGATAAGGAACACGGGCAATAAGAGGTTCCATAGTTCCAGTAGTACAAAATAGCTTTAGGGCCTCAAAGTATCTTTGCTTCAAAGCACATTTTTACCTAAAACTGAACTACTTGTATTCATTTGTTTTTCTCAGTCTGGGGTTATCTTTTTTAAACTCTCTCCTCCTTATGCTCCTTAGACCTTGGGAGCGGATGCACAGCTGGAGTTGTGAGAACACTGGGTCACCATGGGGCAGGAAATCCGCTTTCCAGTGTTGGAACTGCCTCTGCCTACATGGTCTTAAGAAGCTAGCATGACCTCTCTGAACTCAGAAAGCCAAAGGAGGTGCAGGGAACCTTCATCTGTGTGTGTGTGGGACATAGCTCTTAGGATGGTGAGAATCAGGTGGGGTGCTTCTTGAAAGGTAGGATGTGAGGGTCCAGCGAAAGTGAGGACAGTTCCTATTTCTGGGTGGCCCCCTCCTTTCTCCTCATCTCAGGAACTGCACTGGGGGAGGGAGAGGATGGACGGGAGTCTTTAACCCTTGCTGCTGTGGAGGGCTCCTAAGCCCACAGGTTCTGGAGATGACTCATGGGAAGTTTCCTAAAGGTCATGCTGGTTTTCAGCCTCCTTTTTACTCACCTACATCATGGGCTTGGGAGTTTGTCAATACTAGGCAACAATATTTTTGTTTTTCCCCAGGCTCTGATGCATGCAAGGCATACTGAGCTATTTTTATCCTCAACATTTCTGACCCCAAATGCGTGGGTTTGCTCTTCATATTAACCAATTCTCCAAGTCTCTGGGCATCAGTGAATCCAATTGGTTCCATAACCATCTCCAGGTAGCATTCCTTCCTCTGTTCCAGACTCAGCCCCATAAGAGGGACCTCATTTCAAATGCCACCCACAAGTGCCAGGTGCCCAAATAGTCTATTCTGACTTAGCTTCCAAACCTGGAAGGTTCCCACTATCTTTCCTGGTTGGGTATCTTATTAGAGCAGCACATACAGCCTCAGAGAACACCTTCATCATGGTTGCTTACATAAAGGATACAAATGAACAGCCAGACCAAGAGGTCCATAGGCCAGGCAGGTGGCGACCTGAGTATAGGCACTTCTGTCCCTGTGGAGCTAGGAAGGGTCACCCTCCTGTAGTATGGCTATAACACGTAGGCTTTCCAAACTCAGTTGTTCAGGGGTCTTAATGGAGCATTCACTCTTGAAGCCTGATTGATGAAACCATCAACTTTTGTGGCTAACTCAACCTGATATCTCGATTTCCTCTCTCTTCCCTGCTGGCTGGAAGCTCTAAGCTTCTCAGGGTTGACCTTTTCAAGACCAGCAGCAGCCTCTGGCCTTCTAGATGCCTACATAAGAGATGCTTCCTGGGAACAGAAGAGGCTCCTACCATCCTTATTACTCAGGGAAATTCCAGGGCTTTTAGGAGCTGTGTGTCAAGAACTGAGGACAAAACCCAGCCATGTGTCTGTGAGACTGGAGGCCAAGAGAAGGGACTTCATCTGTCCAAATTGGCACTGTGTGCGGTCTTCTGAAGTGAAGACGTCGTTGATCAGGGGTAGGGAGCCTGGGCTGACAACTCCCCTTTCTCATGTGTGAAACAGGCACATATTTGTTCCTGTTGCTGCATGACAACATGCATCAAAACTTACTGTCTTCAGACTAAGCCCATGCTTAATCGCTCACAGGCAGGGGTTGGGAATCCAGGTGCAGCTTAGGCGTCGTCTGGCTCCAGGTCTCTCCGAGCTGCATACAGGATGTTGCCTCCTGGGAATTATTTGTTTCCAGCTCACTGATGCCGTTTGGAGAAACTGAGTTCCTTTTGGCCTGTTGGACCCAGGGCCTCAGTTCTGTGCTAGTGGCTGAGTAGCAGCCTCCCTGCTTCCTGGTCATGTGGGCCTCCCCAGGGCACACGATGGTGGCTGGTTTGATTTTTTTTTTTTTTCCTCATTGTTTTGTTTTAGTGAGTCTCAAAATTCTGTGAGAGATTTTGGTCAAATTGTTGCCACAGAAAAGTGTTGAGCTTAAGAACTAATAACTTAAAACCTCATACACAGAGAGAGAGACACACACACACAAACAGGCCTCCAGGGCATTCTCCTTCCCCTCTGTACAGTGTTATGTCACTAACTAGCCTTTTACGATTACACTGAGATGGCCAACTGCAAGAATGATGCTGTTCTCAGCCACTGATTCTGGCTGGGGAGGTGGTGTTAGGGGCAGTATTCTTTTAGCGTTCTAAGCTTCTGGGTGGACTCAGAAGCTCTGGATGACTCCAGCAGCCTCTGTGTCCACTGCCTTGATGATACTATAGCAACTGTGTCATCCTGTGAGCACCAAAACAGCCCATCAGAGAAGACTCAGAGGAGCTCTCGACACACATGGGCTGGTCTGGAAGGACAATGAGGATGGCATGACCAGATTTCAAGAATTTGGGGCCCTTTTCCAGCTTCTGACCATACCAATGATCCATCTTTTCTTTCAGCTCAGCAAATTTGCAAGCCATGTGTGATGTCCAGCATGTCAGAGCCAGGTCTGATCTTGTTGGGGTGCTTCAGGGTGCTCCCCTGAGCGGGGAGACAACTATCACTACTGGGTCATTTTCACTGTTGTCACCAGCACTGTTGCCATGATGAACACCTTTGACAGACATATTCTTGCTGTTGAAGCCACACGGTCCCCCCAGAGAGCTTCAAGGTATCATGGTGTATTTCAACATATTTTACTCCAATTGTGACAATGACTGGAGCAAAGTGACCTCTGTGACAGGATTGAGAGTACCATGCCCACTCAGCCCACAGGGATAACAGCAACACTGCTGATCCTGTAGACATCCTGAAGGGGCACACAGAAAGGCTTGGCAGTTGGGCAAGGTGGTGTAAGATGCAATCCAAAGCTTCAAGTGGAGTGGTTCCACTGGCGCTGCCACCTTTACAAGCAATTTTCCATCCCTTGAACCACAGCTTATTAGCAGCTGGCTCCAGCATGTTGTCACCATTCCAACCAGAAATTAACATAAAAGCCACTATGTCAGGGTTGCGGCCAGTGTTCTTAATGTCGCTGGCGACTTCCCTAATGACTTCCTCAAATCTCTTCTGGCTGTAGGGTGACTCGGTGGGAACCAGTACACTACACCGACAGTGTAACACTCAGCATGTGACCCCGAAGGACACACTCATGGGTCTGCCTGTTCTTGGAGAAACCAGCTTCAAGTTCACCAACACAAGCAGCCACAACCGGGAGAGCAGTCAGCCTGAGATGTGCCTGTGACTATGCTTGTGACAAGGTCTCTGTGTCCTGCGGCATCAGTGGCAGTCACATGATACTCACGGGTCATTTTCCCCTCGGTGACTACATGCTCACGCTCAGCTTTCAGTCTATCCAATTCCTGAGGGGAGATGAGGGAACCCTGCCCCAGCTCAGCAGCCCCTATGTCAAAACTTTAATGGCTCTTTTTGGGATGCCACCACATGGGTAGAATGGTAGTACTGACCTTGCCTGAATCCATGCATCAGTGACCATGATGTTGACGTGAGTCTTCCTATTTCAGGTTCACTTAGGTTAAGTGATGGTTTTCACAACACTTGTGCTCTTGCAGCAGACCCATTGCAAAAATGTGGTGCTTGGTTTTATTAGAGAGAGCAAGTTAAAGGGCAAGCCAGGGAATATGAAATCATAATTCCTTAGACACTGATCTCAGAAACAGCATTCCAGAACTTTTACCACATTGTATCCACTAGAGAGAAGTTGCCAGTGTCAAATGTAAGAGGCAGGGATTGTACACGGCAGAAATACCAGGAAGGGATGATGGCTGGGGATCATACTAGGGATAACTAAAGAGCTGCTAAGAGAGTCCAACACCACAATGTTTATAAAAACAATTGCTTTGAAAATGCATTATGCAATATTAGTTTTTCTGTGTTATGAATATATTATGTTTAATATCGTGTCTCAGAGACAACCATTACTTTTTGTAAGAAGAAAAATCAGAGACCATCAGAGCTACAAAGGGCACCAGCAGCCAAGTGTCAGGACCCTTATTTAGCAGACAGTGAATAGTATATTCAGAGGCATTTGGACAGTGAGAACAAGTTCTCAGCAGGAGGGACATTTAAATTCCTTTTCACTTTACTACCTTTTCTTTGGGTAGAGCATCTTAGGTGGTTGGTCTAGTGTCACCTTGTCTGGACTGAGAGGCACTTGTGAAATCAGCAAAGTGAATTTCTGGGTATGTCTGTGAAGGTGTTTCCAGAGGCATTTGGCAGTGGGACAGTGATCTGAAGGGGAGACCTGCCCCAAATGTCAAGGGCATTATCCGATAGGCTGGGAGCCCTGATGGGGTAAGAGGGAAGACACCCACAACAGAGGCTCTCTGTCTCTCCACTTCAGGCCACCAGAGTGACCAGTTTTTCTTACCTGTGCCTTAAATTCTGATGAGCTTCCTCACCCCATTATCAGAAAATAATGGAGCTATTCACCCATGGACTGAATATTTGGAAGTATGTTTTTTCTATTTTGGCAGAACCGGGGATTGAACTCAGGCCCTTGCACTTGCCAGGGAAGCGCTTATTCCACTGAGCCATCTCGCAGGGTCTCACTATGCAGGCCACATTCATAGTGATCTTCCTGATTTCTGCCTCCCTAGTGCTGGTATTATAGGCGCACATCACCACACCTGGACTCCATCACCAGCTCAGCGCACCTGAAGGTGGGGCCAGCGTGGCGTGCGGAACCAGGGATTGAACCCTGGTCTCTGCTTATCTAAGCAAGTGCTTAGTCTGCTGAGCTGTACTGCCGACCCTCATAGACTGAATATTTGGAACTGTGAGGCAAAATAAATTTGTTCTTATCTAAGCTGATGTTTTGAGTTGTTTTGTGACAGTAAAAGCTAATTGTACTATAAAGAAAAAAATACTCACTTAAGAAATATTTAAAGTCTTTAAAGAACTTTTCTTTTTGTCTTGAAATAGTCTCACTATGCAGTTGAGGCTGGCGTTGAGCTCATTTTATAGCCCAGGCTATCCTCAAACTCAAAGTGATCCTCCTGCCTCAGCTTCCCAAGTGCTAGGATTACAGGTATAACTCATCATGCCTGGCTTTAAGGTACTTCTGGATACTTCGTCAGTGTGATGGATGATACAGATTTAAATATAAGTGAACAGCAGAAGTGCCCGGGATACTCCCGACTGGGCAGCAGTGTTCAGGGCTTAGTCTTCTGTGCTTCCAGAGCTACCTCTGTGGAGGCCCTGAGAGCTGGCTGAGTTGTTTGGGGCACAGTGAGGGCCCTGGGCAGGCTGTAAGCTCCCCTGTGGTCCAGTGCACAGCTGGGTGAGACACGCGGTGTGACACCCATTCAGATGAGGGCACGCCCATTAAGGACATGGGCAAGGCTGGGTGCGGAACTGGCAGGCCAAGCCTGCTCCATGACTTGCTTTTGAACGCAGTTTCGTTTGAATACATTCAGTTACTGTCAGCGGCTTTTGTGCCACAGTGGCAGAGTGGAGTGGTTGTGCCCAAGATTCTGTGGCCTTCACAGCCTGAGGAGGCTTATTTGGTTCTTAGCCTGTGCTGACTCTGAACGGGGCGCGGGAGCAGCTGGTGCTGTGAGTGGCTCAGAGGAGACCTTGGAAGTGATTTCCAGGGAAACAAGAGTAGAAGCCAGGTCAGCTCTGGGCAGGGTATGGAGTCCCAGAGAGGGCGGAGGAGGATATGGGGCAGGAGCACAGATGCCCGAGTGGGATGGGAGGTGTGCTGTGGGAACAGGGGCACTGCATGTGCAGATGGAAGAGGACGGCAAGGCGTTGGAGACTGGTGGGCGAGGCAGTGGGGTCCCCAGAGAAGGGTGCCCAGGGACGACCGTTGGAGGAGCTGGGGCGGCCCCAGGTGCTCACGTGGCCTTGTACGGTAGGCGCTGAGGCCGCCCAGCCCGGGGAGACATAGCTGGACCTGGCTACCAGGTGGCCCTTGTACCTTGGGGATGCACAGTCAAGACCTATGAAACTCACTAGAGAGCAGAGATGGAAGATGACCTAAGGAAAGCAGAGGTGGCCATCTGAAGGAGTCTGTACAGACATTTTCAAAAAGAAAAGTATATCTACTTGAGCATGTAAAAGTAAAATAAAAAAAGATCATTCAATATTCAGAAAAAGCCTGGCCCCCGTTTTCAAGTAACTGCCCTTTAACTTTCCCTGAATCATGGGCTGGTGAAATGTGTTGTTATTTGTGTTTTCGGGTGCCAGCCAAGTTGGAACTCTGTTCTCCTCTTGTTTGCCCTCTCTGTACCCCCAGTGCCACCTTTCTCTGGGACCACAGACACACATGTGCACCTGATTCCATGCAGGCACCCACAGAGCTCGCAGCAGGGACTTATACTTGCAGTCGTCTTTCGTGGGGACAGGCCTTTGCACGACTGAGCTCTGCAGAAACCTCTTGCCCCAGCGCCAGCCGCCTACGCGCTGGTTGATTCGGTCACCATGTTGCTTGGTTCCCACATTCCCTCCCTTCCACTCTTGATAACATTAACCTGGTTCTGAGGCTGGCTCGTGAAGTGGTCTGCGACACCCTACTGAATGTCAAGCATGCAGACATGGGAAGGGTGAGCATCACTGCCACTAGCAGAGCACTGGGGTCAAGTAGATCTAGCCTTAGATGCGGCTCTTCACTCAGCCAGGTGATCTTGGGCCATCCGTGCCAGCTCAAAAAGCCCCGGTGTCTTCCAGCCTACAACAAGGGAAATTGAACCCAAGTTCAATGAGTTGTTAGAACTAAGTTAAGATGTGGTGCGTAACAGCTAACAGGCTTCTGCGTGAGATGCAAGCCTAGGCTGGAGGACTAGCTGTGTCTTAGACACTAATCCCCCTGACTTTTTATCATCGTGACTTGTTCTTGATGGTCATGAGCTTTATTACACATGTGATAGGATGATTTTATCATGGTGCAAAAGCCATATCTTTCCTGCTTTGGTTTTCTCATCTGGTAAATGGGTATAATTGGAACACTGGCTCCAGTGGGTGCTAGCAGGATCATGTGACCTATGTATCTAAAGTGCCCTGGGCTCTCGGTGGTGCTGTGCTGAGAATCAAGTAATGCTAGATGTTATGACCATCTTCTTTTCCTCAGTTCCTGAGCAGAGTCTGGGATACTGCAGGTACTCAGTACACATCTCTCAGATGAATGACAACTCAGTGAAGAAAGGGCTCTAACTTAAGGAATAAAACTTGCTGCATACAAGCAAAAACTTCGAAACAGAGTTCACCCAGCACCCAAAAAGTAACCATTTTGGTATGCTCTGTGGGTTTTAAATGTTAAAGACTGAAGATAGCCAGGTTTCATGGCTGGGGGCTTCTCAGGCCACCGCAATCTACCTTGGCCTCTCTATGTCCCGAGACCTCTCTAGGTCCCTCTGCAGCTCGCTTCTCTTCCATGATACAGAGATGGGAACATTATTAGCACCCCTCACAGGTAAGGAATGCAAGGCTCAGGGAGTCAAAGTTGGGAAAGGACAAACTTCTAATTACCCTGCCATCTGTCACCACCATCTCCATCAACGTAAGATCCTTCTCAGCATAAGGTCACTGCTGCCCTGAGTCATGATAATCCCCTTATCATTCTCCTCCATGTAAATGGAATCAATCAATACTGGGGTTCTGGCTGTCCCCTGGCCTTTCGTTTCCCATGAACCACTGGTCATCTCAGACCCCTGTTGCACTTCCATTTTTGTCTCTGACTCTTTCTTTTCATGGTGAACCATAACACCTTGCAGGATACTGGGGTCCACTGTAGGGGTTTTGGGTAGGTTGGCCCTCATGCTTTTATACTAGTTAACCAAAGGGCACAGTGTTCTGGCACTTCTCCAATCAAAGACTACTTGCTATATGTGAGATTTCCAAGCAATCACCTGTCAGTACCCAGGCCCTTCATGTTAGAGGACTGGGCCTGAAAGCTTGCATATTAGACTGCCTTCTGCCTCTGTAACAAAATATCCAAGGTTGGATTCTTTATAAAGGAAAGAAGTTTATTTAGTTCACTATTTTGTAGGCTGAATATTGAAGATATTCTGCAACATAATACGGTAGGAAGGAAAAATGTCTGTGTGAAGAGGAGAGCAAGCATGTAGAGTGGGCTCATTTTATTATAACAAGTCATCCATGGAAGAAGTGACAGGGATGCCATGGAAACTACATTAATCCTTCCAAGGGGCAGCACATCCAATAACATAGTCACCTTCTGCTTGTCCCCTCTTCCTGAAGGGTCAGTCTTTCAAGAGCACTGCTCCAGAGATAAGCTTCTAGCACGTGAGTACTTGGGGACACACTCAAGCTGTATCCAAGCCATAGCCAGTCATTCTGGAAACAGCCCATGTGTCTGTCTGGTGGAGGCAGAGTGACACCTCCGAGGACACCTCCTGCCAACACACCAGGACACACCCTGAGGAGGATCATGGATGTGTGTTTCCCTCTGAGGAGAGCTGCTGACTTTATCCCAGGTCCCAGTGTCTTCAGGCCTGGAGCAGGACTAAGAAGACAGACAGCAGAATTACATGGGTAGGTGCCTTTTGGGATGGCCAAGGTCCTGTACCAGGCACGCTATGTTCTTTTGTTTCTTAAATCCTTTCAGCTCACACCCCATCCTGAACGTGGGCGCCCCAGTGCGGATGAGGATACTGAGGCCCAGGGAGGATGGGAGAGCTGAGCTAAGTCATGTAGGAGATGACAGATCTTGCCTTTCAGTTCAGATCTGTGCAACTCCCAAGGGAAGATGTGGTTCAGAGATGTGGCTCAGGTTGCAACTGACTGGTAAAACCATACCCTGCCCTCCTCACCTCTGTCCACTATCACCCACCTGCCTCCAGCTTCTGTGTCCTGGGATGGCACTTGAACACTGGAGAGACAGCTGCCCAAGGAGTTGGGGTGCAGTGGGGTGGTGCTGTGCGTCCTGGTTGCAGACGGGGAGGAAGGAACACCTGGGACAGTTATGTCACACAAGAGGCCACTCTTTCTTGTTTACATGGTGCCGTACAGAGGGGAAGTGCAGTTCTCTTTTCCCCCCACCTGCCACCAGTGCCCTCTTGGGAGCCCCCGCTATTCCGGCTGCTACTTTCTGTCTTCACTCTTCACAGAACAAGTCACTGTGAACGCATCCTTGCTCCCAGAATCTAGTCCTGGGAAGCCTACTCTCTGGCCAGTGCAGGGGCTGGGGAAAGGCATCTGAACTGGGGTATTGGTGAGAGGAAGCTACCAGGAAGGGGCTTTCCATGGGAAGAGCTGTCATCTTGGTGAGTGTGAGGTCTCCTCTTCATTTCCTGTTGTGCTGATCATTCCCTTCCAAGCAGATAAAAATCTGCTTGTCAGGGAGGTCTTGTATTTCATTATCCACAATATCTACTGAGTTAAAATAATGGAAATGTGAATAAAAAGAGAGCAAGAAAAGAGACTTGGGGAGTAGGTGGTATAGCGTCCACAGGAAAGGTACCCTGACGGTGACGGCACTGCCAGCCCTCAGGCTGCGCTGGAAATACTGGGGCTGGTGCTCGGCTTCTTAAAGTTACTCAGGTATTTCCTAGAAGGCCCAGAGACTGGGAGATGCCATGTTACATGGGAACTACACAAGGCAAGAAATGTAAATGCCTATACCTTTCCCAAGGCAGCCCTTGGCATTCTGGATCAGTTCCAAAATTTTCTTCTTCCTTAAGGAAAAGTCTGTGATCATTTTGGGAGATGTACTTGGGGAGCAAAATGCCTCTCTTCTGCAAAATGTCCATGTCTTTACCCCTGAAAGTTGCAAATATGTCACCTCATACAGCAAAGCTGAGAGTGCTGTGTGCTGGAGGCTGCCCAGGGGCCCAGGAACCTCACATGGGCTGGAGTCTCAGAAGGGTGGTGAGGACAGAGCAATCTGCAGAGCTGGGACTGCTGCCTATGGGGAGGAGGAGACCAGGTACCAGGAAAGGCAGACAATTTCCAGAACTGGGAGAGGCAAGGTCCACATTTCTCCAAGTCTCCAGTAGGAAAACAGTCTGGCCAAAACATTGATTTTAGGTTTCTGAGCTCTAGAACCACAATATAATAAAACTAGCATTATACAGTGCATTTGTGGTAATTTGTTATAGTAGCAGTAGGAAATCAATGTCAGCCCCTCTTTCTTCTGTTCTTTTTGACTTAGAAAAACCAACCAAATTCCTTTGAAAGTCTTTCCTGTTAGCCCTGGTTTTGTTCTTTCTGATGTCAACTCATAAAAATAGGGAAATGGCTCCCCCAATTGCCACATTCCATTTCTCTTCTTCCTCATCTTCCTGGCTTTTTGCCTTCAGCCTGGGCACAGCAGGAGCAGAGGAGATCCCCAGCTATAGACCATTTGCTAACCTACTAGTCTCTCCTGCGGTCCAGAGCCCAAGATTTCTTTATCTAGAGACAATGCCTCAACAAGCCCTCGACTGGTGAGATCACCCTTCTCCATCCCTGTGGTCAGTTCTGAACCCAGGCCACAGCTGCTTGCCTCATTCGTTTCCTTCTGTCTTCGAGTTCTCGGCCCCATCTTTTTATTCCTAGCAGATCTGGGACCACCAGGTCACGTCCTCTAGTGCTCTTCTCAGTCTCTTGCCCTGGAACCTTGTGAGATATTGGTAGAGCTGCCAATCAGCTCTACGCTTCCATTTTGGTACCCACTGTACCATTCTCTCTGGGGAATCATACATGTCAACTGCTCTGCTCTTTGAATATCTCCACTTTGTCCTTTCAAGTGGAATGTGCTGCCTTTTTGCCCATTTGTACAAAATTCTACTCACTGCGTAGGACTTTGCAGCTTCTCAACATTGCAACGCCCTTGCTCTGTTCTGGGAATTTTGCTACTTTATGCCTGATCTGCCCTTGACTACTGGAGAACTTTCCCCCAAGCCTTGCATTTGAAGCTAGTGCTGCAAAGAAGCAGGAAGATGATATATCCTCTTTGGTGGTGGGGTGGCAACAACACCCATTTCCTCCATGGCAAAAGTGTCAGTGAGTTTCATGGTGACAGCTGGGGTCCAGGTTGCTATCTTCAGGCCATTACCAAAAAAGAGATTTAGACAGTCGGCTAATTTAATGGTGGGATTCTAGCTCTGATTCTGGTTATAGGACTTGCCATGCTTTTATTTTATTTTTTAAATTAAAAAATATTTATTTATTTAATACAGGGTCTCACTATGCAGCTTAGACTCATGGTGATCCTCCTGTCTCAGTCTCCCTAGTGCTGAGTGCCTGGTTTTGGTAGTCAGCATATAACTCCAAGGGTTCTGGGATCGGCACAGCATGTGGTACACAGGATCGAACCCAGGTCATTGTGCTTGCCAGGCAGGCACCTGGAGCACTAAGCTATCTCCCCCACCCTCTCTTCTCTTTTCTGAGCTATGGTCTTCAGTTTCTAAGAAATTGTATATCGAACTGCCCCAGAGACTTCTAAGTGACCTTTTCTGCTTCAGAAGGGAGGGTCTGATATCTTGGTACCAAGCAGAGTAAGGGATTCAAGTTCTACTGTTTTGTGAAGCTTCTCTGACTTTCCCTGGCATGAACCTTTTCTTCCTTTTTTGTGCTCCCACATGCACTGCTTCTATTCTTAGTTGTACTTGAAACACGAAGTTGCTGATGTTTTAGGTCAAAAGCAGCTGAATTGTTGCAACTTCATAGACTTTACCCTAACACTTTCATCATTCTACTTCCTAGTAGGGTTGGTTCCACTTGTATCTGTTCCCTAAAAGACTCTAAAGCCATAAAGGGCAGGACCACAAAAGGCACTTGTGTTAGTGGGCTTTGGGGAAATAAGGAAAGAAGATGCGTTTGGGAGAGGAAGAAAGATCATCGCTCGTGTGGCTCTGATGCACTACATACTTCTGGGTGCTTTTTATGTCTTCTTCAATCTCTACTGCAGCACTATAAACTATGAGAGTCCCCATTTCACAGAAAAGAAAACAAGTTCCAAGAGTGCAAGGGCTTTTTGATGGACTATGCAACTTAGTTGTTGGGTCATACTATCCATAATTTAGCTTACTAGTCTTTCTTTTGAGAAGTTGTTAAGTTATTCACTGTTCACTCCATTCATCATCCATTCATCTGTCCACCCCTCTATCCATCCTTCCATCCTTCTACTATCTATCATTAACCTATCTGTCCATCCATCCATCCATCCATCCATCCATCCATCCATCCATCCATCCATCAATCCATCATCCCTGCATCCTTCCTCCACTATCCACTTATCATCAGCCTCTCCATCCATCCATCCATCCATCCATCCATCCATCCATCCATCCATCCATCCATCCATCCATCCATCCATCATCCCTGCATCCTTCCTCCACTATCCACTTATCATCAGCCTCTCCATCCATCCACCCATCCATTCATTTATCCATTCATCCGTCCATCCATCCATCCTCCACCCAACTACCCACTCATCCATCCAGCATCCATACACATGCTCATTAAGTTGACTTGAACATTTATGCATTCATATTTCTTACATGTTGAATCCCATACTCTCATTCTGTAGCTCTTTTCTCATTTATTCCTTCAGCCAGTCACTTGCATGCTTATTCTTCTGCATGCTCATATATTTATTCGTTCTGATTCATTCTTATATTCACTTGGTAGCTCTATTCAATCATATGCTAGTTCATATGCTCATTCTCTCAGCCTTGCATTCTTTCGCTTTTTTTGTCATTTAGTCATCTGACACTTACTGAGCCTGTTAAGTGTTCCAGGGGACCCAGATGTAGTTATCTGTGACTTGCACAGGAGGATTGTTGCAGTCCTTGTCCCCTCTGATAAGAGACTGTTGAAGGATGCTTTGCAGCATCCATCCTCCGTGGAGGCCAGTTTGAGTCCTACAGCTGCTGTGACTCTTTCCTCACTGGGGAAGGAGGCTCTTGTGAGGCAAAACATTTTCCCACAGAATGTTACTGGTTGCCTCTGTCCCTCCAGGAAGTGAGTGTTGGGGGCAGGGGTAAGGGGAAGCTGCCAGCTTGCAGCTTTCTCAGTCTTTTGTCTCTGCCCCCTCAAGGTCCCTTGAAATTTTTGGCCTTCTCTAGCTCTGTACAAGGGCTGCACAGTGAGGTGCTGGGTGGAGGCAACTCCTGGGGAGATAGGAAGCCTGTTCTCCGGGGCTTATCTTGGGCCTATGAGGCAACTGAAGCTTGGCCACCTAGTCAGCAACTGTTGTTTTTGTGCTTATCTGAGGATGGGGGTGGGGGTGGGAAGATGGGAGTGGGCCTGACCAGTGACTGAAGGAATTTAGATTAGACACCTGGAAGGACTTCCCAACCGTCAATACTGTAAGGCCAAAGGAAGGTAGTGCAGATGCCTTTTATTCTGAGCCCATGGTGCAATAGTTGTTATGCATAGGAGTTTGGTGCATGCGCACTGAATGCAGCACCGGGCATCTGGAGGTGGGGATCAGAAGCCCTTTGTGCCATTCATTCCATGGGCCTCTTTCTATGCTTCTTCATCTTAGGCTTTGTGTCTTTATCAGCTTTGTAGGTGGTGAAAAGTGTAACATGAGGTGATACATGAAAGAGGAGCCCAGCCTGTGCTTGGTGCACAGTGTGAGTTGGAAGAACATCTGTGACATCCCGGATCTGCTGAGCCTGAGCTCCAGGACAGTGCAGTGAAAACACATCCAGTAAATTGCTGCCATGGTTAACTGATGGGCACAGAAACCTCATCCATGCTGTCAGTTGGGAGCAAGGTAGACCTGGGTCATACTAGGTTTGGGCTGGGGAGTGAACCAGAGGAGGGAACTAGATGGACTGGAAGTCCATGAGAGGACCCTTGGCCATCTCCCAGCCCTGGACTGGTGAAGCTGAGAGGAGAGAGGGGCCAGGGAGGGCTGTAGCAGAGGAACATGTGTTCAGGGTCTGCTCCTTGGAAAGTGCATTCAGTTGCTAAGGGAGGCTGTGTGAAAGCGCAGAAAGCTCCTTCCTGAGCTTCTGCAGAGGCCCTTATGAGATGGCCAGAAGTGAGCTTGGGAGGGCTGGGTCTTGGCTGCCTTCGCTCTAAAGGGGCAAGTTGAAAAGGCCTGAGCAAGAGTGGCAGGAGCTGTCCTGAGCTCTCCTGGCAGTGCAGTGGCCAGAAGAACCTGGAACTCCTTGTGAAGTGTGGTTGGTCCTATCTCTCAGAGCCTCTTTGGGTCCCTAATCTCTTTGATCCAATAAATCCACTAGAGATTGGTTCAGGGAGGTTTTGGTAAGTCAGGGACCCTTCACAGAGCATGAAGCCATGTGCCAGGCCTCGAGGGCACAGCAGAGAATGTGGAAAAGAAACAACTAGTCATTTAAACAAAAGCTGTTTACTGACCACACATCGTGTGCCTGACATTGTTCAAGCCTGCGGGTTTCCAGCAGGGACAGAGACAGATGAGGGTCTGTCTGCTTGGAGCTCAGCCTGTCATGGTGGGCTGAGCTGGCCAGCAGAGTCTGTTTGTGCCTGTGGAGCAGACTTCCCTGTTCCTCAAATTCAGTTTTGGGCTTCTTTTCCTTCCTAAATTCCAATACAAGACACCATACAAGGACACGTTTATGTAGCACACTTTAGTGAAGGCTTAGGGTCTTGGAGGGGGTTGTATTGTGACAATGTGGATCCATTAAGTTTGACTCAGTTAACCATTGCCATTCTTCACGATTCTTGGGCTAATAATGGAGGGCTTATTCCTGGGGCCCAGTATGTAGCTGACAGGTACTGTCTTATGCCTACAAGATGCTGGCTTTGTCAGCATCTTTCCTCAACTTTCTGTGTCTCTGCACCTGAGCCATTCTCCTTAATGGCAGAAGAGGTTCCAACAGTTTGAGCTGTACTTGGCATTTGCCTGAGTGGGCCCATTTAAGAGTACTTGCATATGGTCTGTTGTTCTTGCTTCGTATCAAGTTGCTTGATAGGCCTAGCACAGGCCCTTGCCCGCTGTGAGCAGTTTGGAAGTCAATAGTCATTCAGGGATGGCCAAATAGCTCAGCATATTAAAGTGCCTACTTAGGCAGATGCAGGGGCAGGGAGTTCAGTCCCCAGGCCTGATATGCTGGCCCTGCCCCTGGGGAGTGAGCTGAGATGGCAATTGAGACTGGGCATGGTGGCATACGCCTGTAATCCCAGCACTTGGGAGGCTATAAATAGGAGGATCACTATGAGTCTGATCTATGCAATGAGACCCTGTAGACCCTGTGGACCTTTCCCTAAAATACGAAAAAAAAAAAAAAAAAGTCATTCAGCAAATAAACAAATGAATGAATGAGAACTTCAAATTATCATGCAGAAACTGTATTCCCTGCATCTCTGAGAGAGAAAAGAAGAAGTTAAGTTTTTGATATGGTGCTTATCTCTCCCCTGCCAGCCTTGTGCTTGCTATGTGGGATTCTGAATTACAGCATCTTCATCTGCAATACTGGACAATAATATTATGCACCATGTAGAGCTGCTAGGAGGACTAAAGTCAGGGCACAGGGTGAGCATGGTGAGAACTTGGGTTGCTACCTCAGAGGGAAGTTGGGGTTAGACAACACCCATGAGCTACATACGTAGCCCTGAGGAATCATAGCAGTTCAGTACTTTCAGTATTTTCTAATTGTCACAACTGTTCCATAATTCATCAAGTCAGAGGCATAATCCTTTTCTTTTTTCTACCTCTGAAGATGGGATGTATCTGAAGATCATGAGAGGGAGCAGGTACTCATGAGGTAGTGTGCATTGTCTGTGTACTAGGCTCATGGGATGGCAGCGGCTGCTTGGGAGCAAACCCAGAGAAAGAAAGAGAAGGGGTACTTCCTTCCTGCAGTCACCCTGGCTCCATACAGAGCAGAGGAGGTCCACGGGAAATGCATGCCCACGGACAGCTCTGAGTCAAGTGACCTCGAGGAGCTGAATTCTGCATGAGTCCAGTTCATCTTACTTTTATGATGCTTGAGGCTGATGCAGTAAAAATTCCTTTTCATGGAATCTAAGAAAATCCTTCACAAAGTAGAAATATACATTCTAAGTAGTCAAGATCCACTCTCAGGATTTAATAGGGAGCATTTATCTTCCTCCTTAGAGGTACATGACACAATGCACCTTGTGATTGCTGTGTCCCAGTGGGCTGGGCCTGCTCCCCTGCCAGCCTTGTGTCTGGGCATCTGGCTGCTGTGGCAAGCAAGCAGGGAGAGAGGCTCTGTGTGGAGCTGGCATTGCCTGCCTGCAGTTCAGCCTTTGTGCTCTTGCTTCAGCATCCTGCTGCCAGCCAAGCTCTTCGGGCCTTGCTGGGTGGCCTGGTCGTGGCTTGCCCTCAGCTCTCAGACAAGTCAGTTTGCTTCATCTGAGCAAGTTGCAGCTGCCTGGGCTGAGCCCCACCCTTGGCTGTGTGCAGGACAGGCCTGGATTGGGCCAGAAGGTGGGTCCGCTAAGAAGGATGGGGCAATTCCTGGCCAGCACCATCTTGCAGGGAGTTTGGATTTGCACTCACGCCTTACTGCAAGGGCAAGGAAGGGACAGGTGGGGACTTCTACTAGGTGAAAGTGACAGACCTGCTAGAATAACACTGAGTCTCACAAGTAGGTGGGTTCCTGGTGCCTGGGAACTAAAAGAACTCAAGCTGTGTCTTCTGGCCCCAGTTCCCTGATATGAAATTCTCTAGGATTTCCCTTGACTTTGTAGGACACAGGGACTCTGTTTGCTGGGAAGAGGAGGGGATGATCCCTCAATCTGGTGACCTTGGAAACAGGTGGTGACATGGGCATGTCAGGGAGGGAGGAGTGCAGGATGGGGCAAGAGGATGAAAGAGATGGTTGATTGTATTTATTGCCCACGCTGCACGTGGGGAGTTTTAGGAACACCCACACCTTTCTGCAAATCACTCCCAGGATGTGATTACATGTGTGTGTGTTTGTTTGCCCAAGTCCAAGTTCTCTGGCTAATGAGTGGAAACTTGAATATGCTGTATGCTGTGAACTCACTTCCCAGAAAAGAGATGGTCAGTTGTGTTTGGCCATTCCCAGTTTGAAAACAATGAAATAGAAAAGAGGAGAGAGAAGAGAAAAAAAGAGAAAGAAAATCCTCAAAAAGCAACTGTTCTGTGTTGTCTCTGTAGAATTTTGCTATATTGTTATCATTTATTTATTTGTTGGTTAGTTTTTGACTAATTGATCCATTGTGTAAGTATGTGTTGAATCTCTATGACTTAATATTAATGCCAGGAACATGGGGTACAGGGTAGTGAAGTAGGGGCTCCTTGGATTCAGGAAACCTCTGAAACAGCAAACAAGCAAATGCCTGCCTGCAACACGGAGCCCTTGCCTGAGTCACCCACTCCTTCCTCCTTTGAAGTAGGCATTGCTAGCTATTTTACAGATAATGAAACTCCAACCCCAAGAAGTGAAATATTGAGAAGAGATAAAGGGTGATGGGAGTTCTGAGCCATGAGCTGCGGTTTCTGCCCAGGAGTGGGCAGCTCGGAACAGCTCTGGAGGAGGTGAGCAGCTGGAGGGCTGAGGTCCCTTCAGCTACAGCCCTCAGCACAAAGCCAGGGTGATCTGAGAGCAGCTGGCGAGGCCCTAGGCTAAGCCCAAGCTTCTGGGGCCTTCTGAAGCCTTCTGCTGGGTTCAGTTCCAAGAAAACAGGTCAGCACCCTGTCAGATGAGGAGTAGCCTCCACAGCAGTGTGTCATCTGGAGTTGCCAAACCCCAGTGGGACCAGCAGCTGTGCCGGGGGACAGCTCAGCCTGGGAACACAGAGTCTGCTCTGCCGCAGGGGCATCTTTTCTGAGCAAATAAACTCATCTCGGAGGACTCTGAGTCTACAGTAACCTAGGTATGGGCAAGAGCTTCCGTGGCAGCTGTGGCCTCTGGTGCTTATTCATTCATCCTGCAAATATTTACTGAGAATTTACTATGTGCCAGATGCTCTGCTAGAGACTGCTAAGGCTCAATCTGCAATCACAAACTCAGCCTGGGGAAGGGATAGAGCAGGAATCAGTAGATTGCTGCGGAACCACAAATCCATATTGCTGTGTGCCAGGCACTGCTTCAAGGGCCTTTTATCATCACCTTGGAGATTGGCTGCCTTATTATTATTTTACAGAGGTAAAGATAGGGCCATTGGGAGATTAAACAACTTGCTGAAGGTCACAGAGCAACTTCCAGGCAGAGCTGGAATGGAAAGCTAGGCAGACAGGCTTTAGAAGCCTTTATTGTTATGATATGTACCTCTTAATCATGCAACTGGATGATTTACCCAGCATGAATATTGGAACACAAAAGGGATCTTAACCAGATGCGCTAGCACACACTTGCGATCCCAGAGCTCCATGTCATGAAGCAGAGGGAGCACATGCCTGGGCAACTTAGGGATGGACTGTCTGAAAACAAGAAACTAAAGAGGGCTAGGGATGTAGCTCACTTCCGTTCCAAGGACTGCAAAAGAAGAGGATTCAGGAGTCCAGTTGGTGTACCTAGGAGGGAGGGGCTTGCGGGAGAGATGAGACAGAGAAGCTCCAGGGTAGGCAATGGCCCTGTCTGAGAAAGGTTCTAAGCAAAGGATGGAAATGGAAAGGGCTGATGACCACAGAGAGCTCAGGCACCTTCAGCAGCTGTGTGGAAGGCAATGTGGCCAGAGGAACCCAGAGGCACTGGGAGCAGAGGAGGAGGCAAGCTGCTGAGGAGGGAGATCCTTTTGGCTACTGGGAAATACAGCCCAGTGTTGCCCTAGCTTCCCAAGAACTCCAGGGCTAGTCACACATGGGCCCGCTCAGAAAGGGGCTGCCTTTGTGTGAATAACCAAGCCCTGTGCAAATCTCTGCACTTCCATGACAAGAATACCTTGGGAGCCCCTGTCCTCAGAGTAGCCTGGGAAACCAGTGGCACATACAGTGATGTAGCCTGCTTACACTTCAGTTTCGTCAGCTTGAGAGGATGTGGATTTTGTAACAGGCTCTCATGCACAGCAGAGGTGGAGCCTGAGACTGTGTGGGGGACCCTGATTTCTTCACCATGTTGTTAGCAGACATTCACAGGAGGTACTCTAGCAGAGCAGGTCAGAATTTTGGGAGAGATTTTAGAGTAACAGCTTTCGAATTCAGTTTTCAAAAACCATTGAGCAGGCAGGAAGATATTAATAAAAACAGTGAGGTGTTCTCTAATACGTCACCACACTGCATGCCAGGCGCAGTGTCCCATCCTTGTTGGGGTAGCATGCCTTGGAACGCATGTGGAACTCAAGCTGAAATGTCAGTGATGGAGGTTGCCGGTCGTGGAGGTGACTGTCCAGAGGAGACAGGGCAGCGACACTGTGGCCTCCTCGCCTGCCCATCGACGTCGTTCAATATCACTAGTTCCCTCCTTGAAGCTCCATCCTTTGGTTACCAAGTCATCCTCAATGGTCACCAAGGGCCGGGGCGCTGCCATTTCTGCGCTCTGCAGCAGTGGATGGAGTGGAAGCGCCGCATGCGGAAACAGCAGCACCGCCATGAAAAGTTACGGGACTCGGGCGCATGGAGTGCTGCACGCACACTGGACTGCGCTGACTTCTTGTTTCATGTAATGGATTGTTTCATGAATGTCCATGACTTCATGGATGTCCACAAATCCACAAAATCTTAAATTTATATTTGTTGTGCCAAGGTTCTTCCTCACTGACCTTAGAGCTTTTCCTTGTAGTTTTTTTTTTTTTTTTAATTAGTCCCTGTCGACAGTGCAGAGCAATTAAGTTTTGCGGTGAGCTGGTCCTGGTGTGCGGCGTGTTTTTGGATTTCTCCTTCCCCTGCCATATATATAATTTATTTATTTATTTATTTATTTATTTATTTATTTATTTATTTAGTATTTTAGGGAAGGTTCTACAGGGTGTTCAGGGTCTCAGTACTAGTTCGGACTCGCAGTGATCCTCCTGTTTACAGCCTCCCAAGAGCTGAGATTACAGGCCGAGGGCCACCGCCCAGTCTCAGTTGCCATCTCAGTGCACAGCAGGCCTGGGGATTGAACCCCTAGCCCCTTCGCCTGCTTGCAGGCACTTTAATTTGCTGAGCTGTTTGGCTGGCCTCTTTTTAAAGCTTTCCTGTAGGCTTAAATTTTTAATTTTATAAAACTGATGATTTAGCTTTGGAAGCCTTTACTATATAATTATACAGTGTAATCATATACATTTTCACAATAACAATACACTAGAATATATATATATATACATATATATATATATATATATGTATATATATATATATATATATATATATATATATATATGGGGAGGGAGAGAGAGAGAGAGCAAGAGAGAGAGAGAATCTAGTCTTTGTAATTCAGGCTGGATTTAAAGTCACTCTGTCTCCCAAGTTGGCCTTGAACTTGTACTGGTCTTCCTGCCTCAGGCTCCTGAGTGCTGGGAGAGTTCTATGTTATCAAAATGTAGATTTAAATTTTGTGATTAAAAGTACGAGCCTTGCTGGGTGTGATGGCACGTGCCTGTGATCTCAGCTCTCAGGAGACTGAGGCAGGAGGACTGCCAAGAGTTCAGGGCTGGCCTGAGCTACCTAGCAAGGTACTACCTCAACAAAGTGAAACAATCTGGGCCTCAACCACGAGCATTACTGTTCTATTGCTTTCTGAAAGAAAAGAAAAAGCCATCTACACTTCGTAGTTAGCAGTCATCCAAACTTCCAAGATCTATTTTTTCCATGAATGTGTTTATACTCATCTTACAGGATGATTTCTTAACTAGAAATTCTTAATAGCAATTATTTTTGGCCCGAGTCTTTTATATCTCCTAAGTGGTTTTGAGTTTTTTATTGCTTTATTCAGATGTTAAATAATGAAGAGAGAAAACAAGAGTGAAAATAGCTAATTTTATAGTTCTCTGAAAAAAATTTCTGAGCTATTTAATACTTGACAAGCACACAAGACAAATTCAAACTTGGTAATTAAGACTCAGTGTCCTGCTCTGTACCTGATCTTTCAGGAATCCCTCCATCCCACTTCCTGTGTTTGTAGCTCTGAAGGGGGTGTCACACCCAAGCAAAAAGAACAGGGCATAACAGATAGCCCCGAACTATTTTCAGTGATCAATTGGCCTGCGTATGCTTTGAAAAACCATTCATCTTTTCTCCAATGTATGCGCCAGTACTGTAGAAAGCTTTCTGAAGTGTTGACGAAGCCAGGTTCACCCTGCCTCCCCAGCTGGTATGACTGTGTGCGTCCGAAATGCTCAGCTTCCTTCGAGTCAGCGCGACTTGCACTTGCATGGAACTCTTGCCCCTGTTCACAGGATTGAGAAGGACCCAGCCGAGAATTTTACCTCAGTCAACTTGATGCAGCAAATCTTTCCTTCACAACTGTGTGCCGATTGGTTCCGGTTTCCTCTTCCACACTGACGAGGCCTTCTGTCCTTTGCGCTGGGCCTTCAGGTCTTCCTGGATTTCTTCTGCCCTGGTTGACAAAAGCTCTTTCATGCCACCCTCAGTTGGGTCATCCCATGCTACTGACTCAGCCAAGGAAACACTGACCTCATTCCTAATGCCCCAAAACACTTCATTCTTCACTGTTCTTTCAAAGATTTTTACTTTCAAAATATGTGTACTACTAGCATGATCAACTTCTAAATGCCTCAGTTCAGGTGAGTCCTATGAAGACAGGGATCTTTGTCTGGTTTTTAAAGATCTATGTTGATATAGGATAGCTGCGAGCAGTGTACTACTGACTTCTACTGGTCTAGTAAAAGGAACAATTAATGCTTAAATTTTTTTCCTCCTTTTTAACTTTTTGACCAATTTTTCATACTTATATCTGGTAATCTGAACAACTAACTTGAAGACAACTGTATGCAACATAACAACCATTGCTGAATTCCTGTCACCTTGCCTAGCGAAACTCTGTATCATTCCTAAAGCTGTTTTAAATTACTTTTCTTTCTCTTTTAAAAAAGAAAAGAAATTGATGGTGATGATTGCTCACTAGCTGGACATGCTCACCAGGGTTTTGAGTGAGGAGCAAGGGGAATGCCTCCTTTCTTGTTCACGCTTCTCAAACATACTCCTAGCCATTGTTTTGCTTTCCTACTTACCTAGATTTATGTGTTCTGACAGGGGCAGGAATCTTTCCTTAGAAGCGCAAGGTGGGCTCTGGTGGCTCCTGCACTGCAGCTGCCCAGCCTGTTCAGGGATGCTCTTTCAACTGCTTTTTCCTCTTACTCAACCCAAGTTCGCTCTGAGGAACCTGTTTCTCCCCAACTCTTCATTTTTACTTTCTCAGATAAAGTAGGCTACTGCTGTCTGGGCAAAAAGAAACAAGTGCCAGGTAACCAATATTTTAGGTTTTGTGGCCATCCAGTCTCTTTCTAGGAGTCCTCACTGTACAAAAGTAACCAGGGACTATAAAGGCACAGATGCAGGTGGCTGGGGGCAGTTGCGACTTCATAGGCAAAAACAGAGAGGTCTGGATTTGGCCTGTGGGTTATTATTTGTTGACTCCTGTTTTTAAAGTTTTTATTTTATTTTCTGTAGTGCTGGGGTTTGAACCCAGGACCTTGGCATGCCAGATAAAGACTCTGCCCCTGAACTACACCACCAGCTATTGCTATTTTATTTTATGTTTTAAAAATACAAAATAGTAATAATAAACCAGCATTAGAAATGGTACAAACTTTCACTAGACAAAGTAACAGGAATTCAACAATGATTGTTCCATTGCATGACATTATCTTCAAATTAGTTGTTTAGGTTACCAGACATAAATGTGCCAAATTGGTGTAACACAAGACAAAACAAGACAACAGCAAAAATGTTATAAGAAGTTAAAAATCAAAGAAAAAGAAAAAACATTTAAGCCTTAACTGCTTTCAAACGACCATCAGAAATCGGCAGGACAATTGTCCGCCTTTCTTTCAGCTTTGGCTGAGCAGGTGATATTTTCCCCTAACTCATCTCACTGTACATCAGTGCTAAGTATGCAACTGCAGTGATGTTTCTCTCATATTTTCTGAAGGTGTTCAGGGTTTTATTCCTGTAATAGAAATATGTCCATTTTCCCGTTGCTAAATTTTCCTGGCAGCAGCGTCAATCAGTAGAACAGAACACTATTGAGCACCCGCTTTCAAAGCCTGCTATCCAGGCTCTTCACCCTTGGTTGTTTGCCTTGGCCTTCGTGTACTTTGGCAGCACAGTTCCTCTGACAGTGTAGCTGTTTCTCAGCTTGTGAATTGGAGGTTGTGTGGTGTGCAGCAACCATGGTGCTCTGTCTGATTGGTACCAGCTGCCACCTCATGCCCCACCCATGGGATGGAGTTTCCTGTCATTCAACGCCACCATCATGAGCCCTATGTTTGGCTTGCTGTGTGAGCTGTTAGCTGGTGCTATGGAGAAGATTCCCCTTTAATTGTTCTTTCTATAATTATAGCAACCAGGAAAGAGACTGCCACTGGCTACACTTACCATATGAAAAGTCTCTAGGGAGAAAGTTATTTTTTTTTAATATTTTACTGCAAGATGCAAAATGCTGGTAAGTTACAAAGAATCTCAAAGCACAGGTGGTGAGCAAAAGGCCTGTTGAAATGTCAGAGTCAGTTGATTTATATCAATGTTGCTCAGAGTATGCATTTGCCATGGTGATGCTCTGGATTTGCTGTGTCATGGATTAAATAAAAACAGGAGGTATATTTCACCAATTGGAAGTGTTTCCATGTACTAGCAGTATGGTTACATTGCATTGTTATTGACCATGTGCCAGGACTCCTGCATGTACTATCTCATGGAAATCTAAGTATAGCTCTGCTAAGAAAGCACTTTGGGATGGGGAGATAGCTTGGCAGTCTAAACACCTACCTGGCAAGCACAAGGATCTGTGTTCAATCTCAGGTACCTAATGCTGTGCTGGCCCCGGAACTCAGGATGTGCTGTGCCAGCCATGAAAACTGGGCATGGTGGCGCACGCCTGTAATTCCAGTGCTGGGGAGGCTGAGATAGGAGGAATCTGAATCTATGAATCTGAGTTGCATAGTGAGACCCTGTACGAAATGAATGAATGAATGAATATTTTTTAGAAGGCACTTTACCTTGGTGTCTGCACTTTATAGACATTGAATAGCTCTGTGAAGATAACATGGCCAGTGCTCACGGAGCAGGTTTGCGTACTTTTCATGGTATAATCTTTTCTTTCCTTTGAAAAAGGTGCTTGGCAAAGAGAGGTGGGTAAGGAAAAGGGAAATTTCAACTCCACAAGGACTCTCCAGCTCTGCACCTGTGATCCAGCCACTTTCATGGTCCTGAATGGGCTGCATTCTTGCAAAGATAAAAAGAAAGTAGAAGAGAAAACCCCAACCTTGCTGTGGCTTAAAGGAGAGATGGGGGCTGCGTGGCATGAAAAGGCCCCCAGTTCTCCTTGGGTAGATAAGGCAAGCAGGCAGGAAAACAGAGAGAGAGCTATGGGAACAGCTGCTGGCATTGGGGGAGCAGAGACACTCTCACAGTTTATTTAGAAAGTCAGTGAATTTCACAGTAACCTCCTCGCTCACATTCTTGGAAAGAGGTGTATTGGAGGTGCTGGCAGGACAAATCCTTTCGTTTACAAAATTAGTGCCTCTGGGGGAGACAAATGCACCTGAACGCATGTGCGCGCGTGTGCATGCTCGCACACGCACACACACACACACACACACACACACACACGCACCTTTGCAACCATCACACCTAGCATGTCCCAGGCTTTGAGTGTGGTAGTGTAGTGCTGAGGGACATTGGAGCAGGAGGTGCTGTTGTGGAGCCGGGGCACTCATGGCAGTGCAGGATTCCATTAGGACAGTAGCTCTGTCTGCACAGTGCTGCTGTCATCCCACTGTTTAGGCTAAGCAGCCCAGCTGCGTCCGCTGGACAGCAGGGGAGGAGGTGAATGCGGGTGGAGCAGCTCCCCTCTCTCAGGGCCTGGCCGTCCTGTCCTGCAGGGGCCTGGCTGTCATGTGGAGCAGACGGTCTTTGCTGCCATGGCCGGGGCTGCAGCCAGCTGAGCAGGAGCAGAGCAGAGCCCATATTTGGCCAGGGTGAAGCTCACTCACTACACACCCTGTGTGTGACTCATCCTTCAGTGGCGGCCGGGTTGAGCTCACAGGCTGTGACTCAGAACTGTGGAGTATCCTTGAGTGTGTGTGTGTGTGTGTGTGTAGGGGGGCTGGATGGGTCTGTAGCTGTGGTCTCTCTGTGGGCCTCTCCAACCCATCAAAGGTTGCTCAGCAGCCTGTGCTCTCCCCCACTGTCTGAGCCCCACTCTAGAGGACAGCCACCTGCCACCCAGCTCCAAAGTAGACTCCACCAGGGATGCCCTCCATGGGAAGTGGCTCTCTTACCTGTCCTCCTAGAGGGAGGCATGAGGTGCCGCGTATGCAGAGCCAACAGGGAAGGCACACCAGGTGGTAGGAGAGGGATCCAGGCCTCTGCCTCCTCTTCTCCTTCTGTTTAGTTCTGGGAATTGAACCCAGGGTCTTTGTACTGAACTATATCCCAGCCCTTTAAAATTGCCTTTTTATTTTCCCCACTTTGGAGTAGTCTCACTAAGTTACTGAACTGTGAGCCTCCTGTCTCAGTCTCCCAGAGTCGGGGTTACAGGTGCACACAGCTCCCACTCAAGGTGTGCTTCGTTCTGTGCAAACTCAGGCTGGTTACTGCCCCCTCTGACCTTGGTTGCTGACTGTGTTCGTCAGGGAAGAGCATGTGCTGACGGGCAGCTATCTTTTGGCCCCTTTTCTTAATCTGCAGGTCCCAGCCACACAGAGTCAGCTCCTCCAGGAAGTGGTCTGGAATGGAGAAGGCCACTCAGTCCCCCACCAATGCTGTCTCCTGATGGTCCCCACACCACAGCCTGGCCCTTCTGGTATCCAGCCTGTGTGCTGGGATCATAGTTCTGCAACGTCCTAATGTCCAAGACCCACTCACAGGGAGTCCCACTCCCTGCAGCCCCGAGGTCCTGCAGAACTCCACAGGTGACTCGAAGGGGTGGAAGGGTGGCCAGGCTTTGCTCCAGTGGGCCAGGATGGCATTGAGAAGCCAGCCACATGCTCTCAGTGTCTGGCCAGGCCAGGGCCGAGCCACATAGCTGTGGTCAGTGTGCAAGACCACATGGGGGCACTGGGCCTGCAGAGTGGGGGCCTAGGGCCCAGTGGTTGCTGCACTGCAGCGCATGGGAAGGTCGCAGTGAGGGCATGAACACCCGGGGAGGGATCTTCCCGTTTGAAAGAAAATTGGGCCTCTAGCATGGTGTCCCTTGAGTTTAAATATCAGCCTGACTTTGCTTCTGATTATTTTGGGTGCACCCAGTAGGGCTGGATGGGTCCCTGAGAACAGCTGGCCTGGTGTGGGTGACGCTGGCCCTCTGTGCCCAAGTTGTCCTGCTTCAGCACTGGTGGCCTTGTGTCCGGGGCAGCCAGGTCATGATGCAGTGTGGACTGGCCTAGGGGTGTCACATGGCTTCGATCCCTCACTAGAGGCTGCAGTTCCTTCATTGGTGCAGTGGGGACAGGAAGGGTGCCCTCTTTGCAGGCCTGCTGTGAGAAGGAAATACATTCGCATATGTTAAACCCTAGAGACAGCCTGGCATTCAGGGAGAGCTACCTGACTGTCCGCTGCTCAGGCCTAGTCCTAAGATCAGAGCCAGTGGAGGAGAGCTGGGATGTTCGGGGTCAACCTGGCTAACTTCACTAACTGTAAGTCTGTCAGAGCATTTGCCTGGAGGAGATCCAGGGGAGATTTGGGCACAGAATCTAGGCCAAGTGTCCAGGGCTGCCACCCAAGAGCTGTTTGGCCTTTTGCAGGACCCCCAACATCTCTATGCTTCAGGATTTCACTTGTAATTTGGGCCAACCCCAAGTGGGTTCAGATGGGGAAAAGGAGGTGATGTGGGGCATGTGAGACTCCTTGGGAGGGGTGAGTTTCTTGTGGTGGGCTGACCCTGCTCCTTCACATCTCACTAATACCCAGAAAACAAAGGTTCAAGTTGATTTTTTAAGAAATGGGCTCACTGTAAAAATATATATAACTGTTTCTAGGAATTTAATGAACTGCTCACTACCCTGTGTTGCGTTATCTGCTGAGGAAACCCAACAATATGAGGTGGGGAGCAGGGCTGCGCCTGAAAGCCAGAATTCTTGTGATATCACTTGCGGTCTTCAAAGCCAGGTCCCATCTTTATGTGCTTTATATTGTTGAACAAATGAAAATGGAAATGGTGGATTTACTTGTTTCATAATCAGAAAAATCAGGGAGCTCTATTGAGGAAGAATAATAGAACTGGTATCAGGTACTTACGCACGGGTGTGGAGCCCTAGTCCTTCCATCTGACATAACAGCTACCGAGGAGCTTGTGGCTTTGGGCTGCTCTCAGGGCTGGGCTCACCCCGTGCCAGCTCCGGTTGGGTCATTCTCTGGCAGTGGCAGGGCTGCACTGGGGGCTGGCAGAAGGGTACAAATCAAATGATGGCTCAAGTCAGTTTACTGCATAATTTTTAATTAAGGAAAGACAAAGTGGTACAGTACACTGATCAGTGACTATATTGTTTTAGCCTACTGACCGGAAACAAATCCTGAAAATTACCTGTGGCCATAGACTGTGATGGTGACAGGGAACAAATAAAATATTCATCCTTTTTCTTGCTGTGTACTTGGACTTCTATTATGTTTCTCCTTTTCTTGTTAAGATGATCAGGTTCCTTTTGAAATATTTGAAAGCAAAAAGCATGGCTGAAGAAGGCTGAATGCTTCAAAATCCTGCCATTCCAGAGATAATACTTTTAGCACTTCGGTAAATATTGTTTCAGTTTCTTTTCCAACTTACGTGTGAGCAGAGGCTACACACTGTTTTCTGTTCCAGCCATTCACGTGCCCCATAGCTATTTATTGGTTGAGGCTGCCTATTGGTCATCAAAGCAGCAAAGCCCCTGCTTGCTAGAAGGAGACCGGATGGAAAGCGCAGAAGGCAACCAGCTCAGACAGCTTAGGCCATGGCATCGGCCCACGCAAGCGCAGGGCTCAGCGCTGAGTGCTCAGCTCCCTCGGCTGTAATAAGGGTAGACACCAGGACAAGGACTATACACATGCCATCCTGGTGTGAGCCTCACTGGGCCTTGTAAAGTGTGTAGGACACCCCTTCTCATTTGGAGGAGAGCTAATTAGGCAGAGGGAAGTGAAGGAACACAACAGGAAGTGGTAGAGGGGATTGGAATCAGATCTAATAACTGGCTTCCTAACCACTGGCCAAACTGGCTCTGGTTAGGATAGGCCATGTTTTCCTTTGTCCTAGTTATATAATGTTTCACCATGAGACCATTTAAAAGTCTTAAATATTCAAGGTACATGTTTGTTAATATTTACAACTACCTGCCTCTGCCTGATGTCTCAAGTGCTTGGCATTGCTTGTTCTCAACATCTGAAGCTCTTCTTCCCCTTTCTTTCATGTGATTAATGTTCATTCATCCCTCAAGATGACGCAGATAGCATCCTTCCCCAAGATGCTGCCTCCAACCTATTGCCTGGTTTGGGGACCCTGATCCATAGCCCTACAAATTTCAGGGCTTTTCTCAGGGATGATCCAGGTTTTTTCTTATTGTACACATTTGTGTGACTGTTTTTATTTATTTTTTAAATTTTTGCCTGATGGTACGCTTTTATAAGGCAGGCCCATGTCGCACCTCCCTCTGAGGGTGCGCCGACCCTTAGGATCCAAGCCTTCCATCCAAAGGACATTTCTGTACCTTTGATTGAATAGGCTCATGAATAGACTTTGTGCCTGGATTCTACTGAAATTAATAACTAGGGGCTGGTTGGTAGGTAGATAAACCTGAATCTTTTAATAATATAATTTAAAAGGTTTTATACTCATGGTAGAAACTTAAGAGCAAAGGATAGAGCTGGGTGTGGCAGTGCACATTTGTAATTCCCAGCTCTCAGAAGGGTGAGGCAAGAGGATTGCTGCAGGTTCATGGCCAGTCTGGGCTATACAGTGAGATCTTGTCTCAGTAAACAAACAAACAAACAAATGCAAAGGATAGGCCAAGGAAAAGTGACATTTCCTGTTCTACTTCCCAGAGGTAACACCTTTTGACAGTTCACTTGCATTTCTCTAAGCCACCTGGGTCTCATCCTGGTTTCCCCTGCGTGGACTGGCCTTCCTGCCTCGTTGCCCAGGCAACACTCCTACCCTTTGCCTCTGACTTACCATCAATGTTGCCTCTTCCAAGAAGCCTTTCTGTAGTCTCACCTGGAACTTGCTGGCAACTTTATGCATGCAGCTTTGCTCTATTAACACTGCGTGTCCCATGTTACCCTTGGAGATGCCTGTGCTACCTCAGATTTTGTTTTGATCCCTTGCTTTATAGGACAGCACAGACCTGTGATCAAGAACCCAGGTGCTGGGACAAGACAACTTGGGCTTGAATTCCAGGAGGAAGAGAAGAGTTCTCAGCTATAAGCAGAGTTGCTGTGAAGCCCTGTGGCTCTGGACAGTAGAGTGTGCAGACAATGTACTTCACTTCCTTCATTTGTGTATAGGAGAACATTTTGGGGAGTCAAGGTTAGGTGGCCACCCAAGGTCACAAATCCAGGTTCCTGCTGGGACACACAGCCTGACCTTTCTTACTTCCAGGGGAATCATCAACCCCAATGCCTTTGGCATCCCTGAAGCACAGTGGAAAGCTGACAGGGGTCTAAATTGCCCTCCAGGGGACTGAGTGGGGGTTATTTAATCATTAAATCATGTATTCATTTGTCAAACACATGGGTAACAGCTCGGGTGTCTCCGGCTCTGTGCTAGACACAAGGATGCAGTGGTAGCAACACAAACACAGCACCTTCTTACAGTCTAATGGGGAGACAAGATGAGCTATTCGTGCTCATGAGTGTTTTCAGCAGAGTAGGTCTTTGGAGGGACAGGAACAGACACAGAGTGAAGATGTTCTCAGGGCCCTACCTTCCTGCATGGGGACCCTGGACACCAGGTAGCAGGGAAGGAGGGAGCAGGACCCCTCACTGCTGCTGAGAATATGAGCATGGCAGAGGCCACCAACTCATGCCCACCCTGCTCAGCA
This sequence comes from Ctenomys sociabilis, assembly GCA_004027165.1. Lineage (NCBI taxonomy): Eukaryota > Metazoa > Chordata > Mammalia > Rodentia > Ctenomyidae > Ctenomys > Ctenomys sociabilis. Next base: position 40,607 of record PVKA01006018.1, on the reverse strand, counting down.
TCTTGGTGGGAGAAGAACAGACATTTGGAATAAATTCATCTACATTAGTTTGGGGACATACAGCTGGAAAGCTGTTTTTAACTCCTCACTAGGAATTTTATGAGTTCCCCAGGTGATCGTGTGATTCCAGGCATGTGTGTAATTAGTTATGCCTCATATTGGGCAGTCCTGAAAGTGGATGCCAGGCCTAGGTATAAGCAAGAGGATCTGTGGCCTCTGCTTTGGCAGCAAGAGGAGGAGGAAGGGTTCAAAGCCAGAGGCGGGGTTAGGGAAAGAAGCTGATGCCGAGAGTGATGCCATCAACTCACCAAATATTTATCAAAAGCCTAACATACAAGAGGAGGACAAGTGGCTGCCCTCCAAGACAATGCAGAGGGATCTTTTATCTCTTTTTCCTTATGGTCCACAAGCCTTTGAAGGTAGAAATGGGTTTGTTCATGTGCTTTCATAGATTTTTAGTTTTCACGGATAATTATTGAACAGCCACCTGGCAGTGGGCCATATAACGCAAAGACAAGATCCCTGTCCTTAACAAACTTACTTCTCAGTGCAGGACCAAAGCACACCCACAACTGTCTGTTGGGAAGGGGATGAAGGGCTTGGCGTGTAGCGGCCTTGGAATGGTTCCATGTGTTGGAACTTTGAGAAGCATCTTGGAGCTAGTCAAGTTGACCAGAGTCATCCTCAATAATATAGTGGGTTCTGGCACAACTTTTCAGTAATCTTTTTTTAAGTGTCAGTTTACTTATGCCAGGACATGTTAGGTTAACTAAACTCTTATTTTCTTTGCTTTGGCTTGAATTAAGTCACAGATGAGTGAGTCCAGGGCTGGTCTGAAGCTTAGGTTCACTGTTGGTGACATCCTTAGCCTTGCTGGTGGCAAGTAGCAGATCAAAGCCTTGGTACCACGCACGCATGCATGTGCGCGCACGCACACACACACATACACACACGCACACATTAAACCTTGATGAATAAGAAGTGGGGAAATGTATTTGTTATTACTCAATAAGTACAGTTTGTTTGTTAGACACATCTTTCAAAACATGGAGTCCAAAGGGAAAAATTATGAAAGGGCCCTGGAGAGAGAAAGTGTGGGAATTGTTGCTGAAGTCCAGCTGTCTGGCAGAGGACCCTGGGTCTCTACAAAGTAATCAGCCCCTTTTGGTCCTGTTCAAGTGACAGGGACCTCATTGTCTATGACTCAGAGTGAACACCTTGCCTTTGCAAGGGGCTTTCTCTGATTTGCCATCCCTCCTCTCTTCCTGGTGCCTCTATTTCATTTCTGTGAGGCCCAATCTCTTCCTAGTTCTGTTAGATGGCTGTTACCTTGAGCAACTCAGTACCATACTTTCATTCTGAGTGATTATCTTCGTGATGAAGGGAGTAGACCATGGTGAACCTGGTGGCAAATGCTGAATTCCTCACCATCCTGCCGTCTTTTCCTCTTATGAAAAGGCCACATTTTCTAGCTGCCTGCATACCTACTAGGTACTGTGCACCTGGCTTTGTCCAGAGGACATGGGAAAAGTGACCTCTGATGGTTCCAGGCCTGGCTGTTAAATACATAAAGTGTTCTGTAATGCCAACTCCTGGGCCTCCCCACCTCCTGGGTGGGTGGTTCCAGCTTAGCTGTGCCTGAGGCTTCAGTCACCCTTGTACATGGAGCCTCTTGCCCAGGGATAACATCACTAGATTTTGTGATGTGAAAAGAAAAACTTTATTTAGAGAATTAAGATGTGTTTGGGTGCTGTTTGTAATAGCCATTCGTTGAAAAGGGGCAAGAATTATACTTATTTCTTCTCTTCCTGAGTTCAGAACCAACAAAAAGATAGACAAATAAATTACTTTTTTTCCTAATAAAAGTTGAATTGGATACTGGCAGGGGCGTGACCCCGTTTGGACTTTATGCTGCTGCTTCTCAGAGTTAGACAGATTCAACCTCCCACCCCAGCGATCTAGCTATCAACAGGGTCATGTAAGCTATTCAAGGACAGGATCCACATTTCCTCTTGCACCAGCCCCTAGCAGCTAGCCTAGGTCTAAATACAGAGGGGCTGCTGAGTGCACCTGTCACCAACCTGTGACACATTTTTTTTTCCATTTATTTTTATTTTATTAAAATACAAATGTCAATCAGACAGTTTCAAAAGACCTTAACCATACAGAGTCGATGAATTAATACATTGCAAACTGTTTTCATAACGTTTTGGTACTGTACAAGGTGCATACATGATATTGTATTTACAGGTTTTTTATAGCTGAATTATATCAAAAATTCAATAATTATTTACCTAGTGGATGACCATAGCACTAAAAGCCAACATAATATCCTGTCCAACCACCATTAGTGCCTGTGACACATTTTGAGCATATGTGACATTTCCCCTCCTGGGTCACTTGAGGAGAGTTGTTGCATTTTGACCCCTTACACTGCTAGTCCTTGCCTAACCTAACAATTCGATGGTGTGAAAGGCCATGCTGATGAGCCAATACTTCCTTGGGGAGATATGAGCACTTTCTGCCCACCAAGCCCCATGCTGGGCAAGACACTTGACCTTGCTGAGCTTCTGGCCAACCATTGCCTTGTAAGTCCCTAGACCTGTCCCTAGGTTCCTGAAGTCACAGACTGAACCTCACTTGTGCTATCAGTTGAGATGTATCTTTGGCAGGATGTGATTGAAAAAGAATAGGTTATTCTTTTCTCTGCTAACAGATATCTATTTCCTGCTTAGGGAGGTGAGTGAATGCTCTGTTAATTAATCAAGTGAAGAGGTTGGACCCATGATTCCTGGGCTATCAAATTATCAAACTGCGTTGATGGGAGATTGGATAAACAATACTTGAAATATCCATGTAATAGGATAATATCCAGCTTTTCAAAGGAAAGACATTCAGACCCAAGGTCCACACATGAGAGTATTTTTGCTAGGCGAAGTGAACTGGAAACACGGATGAACACTGGGTGATTCCACCTGGAAGAGGTACCTGGAGCAGCCCAACTCAGAGACAGGAAGTACAACAGCAGTGGGCGGGACTAGGGAGGGGGAGATGAAGTCTGTGTTTAGTGGACACAGAGTTGGGGTGATGAGAAAGTTCTGGAGTGAGTGGTAGTGGGGATACATAGCAATGTGAATGTAGTTAGCACCACTGCTCTCTACACTTCAACAAGGTTGAAGTGGTAAAAGAAAGAGCAAGCCAACAAATCAACATTATAATGGCACTGGCTGTTCTTTCTATTAATGGCATTCAAAGCCAAACCACCATCTATTATAACCAGTAAACAATCCAAAGAAATGACCTTTCTAGCCTTAAAAAAAACTTGGATAGATGGGCCCTCAGGGCACAGGGTAATCCTTTGAATGGAAGAATCTCATAGAAAAGTTAAATAATTAAACACATGGCTCTAATTTCAGTTACATTACTTGCTGGACTTGTCTGCTCAGTGTCTTTGGAGCTGTGGATGAGTGAGTGCCTGTTGTTAGGACGCTGGAGATGGAATCAAGGAGAGTCAGATTGCATTTCTTCTGCCCTATTTGCTCCGGACGCGGGCTACTGCTAGAAAGCCCACTGAGGTCTGGACTGCCAGCACTTGCTGCTCACCATCACTATTACAGCATTTCTCACCCCGTCGCTCTCAAAATGCTGTATGTCTGGGTGCTAAAGAGTATGGTCAGCCATGGTCAATCTGGCTGTGCACTCCTGTGCAGGCCAAGCCTTCAGGCTGCCAGGACAGTTTGCTCAGGGAGAGGCTGCTGTGTTTGTGAACGGCCTTTCCGGAGCTGGCAAGGACCACATTCCTGATCCATGGCAGTTATTTTTATCCAGGCTGTCTAGAAAAAGCTCAAGCTTCCGAGTCCTCAGAGTTTGGATTGAATCCCTGTTTACTAGGGATTTGACCTTCAGCAAGTTACTTAAATTCTCTCAGCCTCCATTTCTTATTTGGAAAGCAGGGTCAAAGAAATCTTTCATAGGGTTATTTGGAAGGGGAAAGAAAGTAACAATATCCTTCCTTCCTCCCTGCTTTCCTCTCTCCCTGCCTTCCTTCCCTTCGTGGCCTTCTCCATGGATAGCCGTCTAGGCTCTTCCTCTTAACCTCTGGGGGCCAAGTGCAGTGGGGAGGACCTTTCCTAACTGGCAAGGCCTACTGGGGGATCCTCCTTTTCTGCTCATGTTGGACAGGCCCATGGTGCCTGCTAAGAAGTTACAGGTAAGGGCAGGGAGGGTGACAGACGCTGTGTGGGCGCAGGAGGCAGATTACTCCATTCTCGAGAGGCTTGCAGGTACCCAGCTGAGACTTCTGACACAGTCCAAAAACTCTTCTATGATACTTTCCAGGGGGGCATACCTCTTTGTCCCTAGTTTTCTGTGTTTTTCTAAATGTGATTGCTCATTCAGTACAACACCCAGTGGGCCTAAAAGTTTTCCTTCACAACTCATCTGCTTGCTGCCCAAGGGCAGAGTGTTACCCTCTCTTCTTGGAGACCAGCACAGGCTGCAGAATGCTTTGGGGGCATTAAATGACATGTCAGCGTTCTGTGAAAAGGCTCTTGCTTGGTTCATGAAGAGGATGAACTAAGTTCATGAGTGAAGAGATATTGAATTATGGGGAGTTGAGACCAGGGCACATGCTGATGGGAGGGGCAGGCCTCTGTGGCTTCCCCTGCACCCACACTTTCCCTGGTCAGTCCTGGCATTTTCTCACTAGCTTTACAAGGATCATCCTTCAGGGCCAGGCTCACATGTCTGCACAACTGAATCCTTCTGGGGTTGTCCAGACAGGACTACTCCCCCGTCCCTCTGGGCTCCCTGAGCACTGTCCATTGCAGCATCTGTCATATTGTATTGTAGTAATCCTCGGGCTCCAGGCAAGGTCCTCCAGGGCTCAGTCTGCCCCTTTGCCCAGCTTCCACTGTGCACCCGACTATACAGTAATCAGGACACGACATACTCTGAGGAATGGGAGCCACCAATCAGCTTGTCTGGCACTGGCACTGGAGAGAGGTCCCTGGGAAGAACAGGCTGGATGAATAACAGGGGCCACTGACTGGCAGGCCCCAAAGCTCCACTCCATTTGGCAAAATCTCTGTTCCCCATTTCCCAGAGATTGTTCTCGCAATACACTGGCAGCATGCCCAAGCCAGGCTCTGACTAGTTCCTAAAACAAGTTAAATCTTTCCCTTTGGGAAAAGTCCATTAGCAGGGGTAGATGAGCATGCTTCTCTGATGACCTTGGCGTTTACAGTCTAGGGTATTGGGCCGTTTCCCACTTGGTTCCTCAAGGCCTTTTGCAGCAGCCCTGTTATGCTTGGCTGGACTTCTGACTGGTGAGGAGATGAGCTTGCCCTTCCCAGCGCTCAGAATGGAAGAGGGCTACATCCACACCCTGTGTGCAGCTGCCGGAGATTGGCTGTGATGGAAACTGGCTGCTCATCCAGCAGATCTCAGGGGAGATTGGAAAGCTCTTGTTGGAGAAATAAGTTGTGTCATTGCTGGGACATGGGTAGAAGCCAGGCTGCAAATGAAGCATAGTCTTCCCTCCCTTTGCAGTGATGGATGGAACAGTGCTGGCTGTGAACAGCCTGGACATCATCTTTTTTTTTTTTTAATTAATTGAGTTTACTGGTACATTTTTTGTATATAGAATGATTACATTCATCATAGGAAATTTGTATCTGTCCATGATTTAACTTGATTTCTCCCCATTTCCCTACCCTCCCTTCAACTCCCCTTCCTCTGTTATTTACACAGACTTTCTTTCCACATTTTTGGTTCTTATTTACTTTTTTGGTTTCTCACACCAGAGAAACACTGAGGTATTTACACGTGCATGTCTGACTTATTTCACTTCAGAGTATGGTCTCAGTGTGTGCCCACTTAGCTTGAAGTATCTCAAGCTTACTCTTCTTTGTGGCAGAGTAGTACTCTATTGTGTAAAACCCCATATCTACATCCATTCATCAGTAGACAGGCATTTGGGCTGTTACCAATATTTAGCTGTTGCAAACTGCTGAACACCATCCTTCTTTCAGGGACTGAGTTTTGTCTGTGAAGATCATGGTGGTAGATTTTTAAGATGGCCAGACCCTTGAAGGTGAGACTATCTGAGAAGTCACAGCTCCACGTAGTCCCTAGTTGCATCATGGATGTTTTACTCTTCAAGGCCTACCTAACATCATAAGCATGAACATGATTCTAGCCATGCCTCTGAAAATGATCAGGAGTGAGCTCCAAATTTGTCACCCACTCAGTTCTGTGAGCTTTAGCTTACCATGCGACTTCATTTTTTTATTTCTAAAATTCATTTTGCAGGACTTCTAGGAAGATGGCAGAGTGGTAAGAAGCAATAAGTCAATCTGTCCAAGATTTTGAAACAGAGACAGTGGAAAATAACAACTTCGGGAAGAAAGGAGGAGGGAGGTGGATCCCTAGGACACAAGAAGGAACTGAAGGGAAAATTGGACCCCACAGAGAAAGTGAAGCAACACACCTCAACACAGAAGAAGGAGTTGGCTGTCTGTATTTTCCCCCTGGCTGTGATGTGAGAAAGAAGGATTGACTCTATAGAGACACAGCAAAGGCAAATGACTCTAGAGGCTTCTGAGGAGAAACACACTGGTGGAAGGGAACAGTAGATGCTCTGTGTTACAATAGCTGGTGAGTGACTCCAGTCCAAGTGCTGCCATGATCCCTGGAGTGGATGCATGGTTGGACATCATTTTAAGGAGAGGCCAACTGAACTCAACACTCAGAGCAGCTGTGGGTTGGCTTCATCCCAGATCCCACAGTATTGAAATCCCGCAGTGAGTGGGTGAAGGGACAACTGTGAGAGATGTCTAGGATTAGGAAGCCATAGTCAGGGCAGAAGGATATCTGGAGTATTGCAGGCTTAATGATTTAGGGCCCAACCCATGACCAGAGACCAGGAGCAGCCTGAACTTCAATGTATTTGGAGGTATCAGAACCAGTATCCCGCCCTAACCCTACTAATAGGCTTGTTGGAATTATCTGGAACAGATCTTGGCTATGACTGTCTATTTTGTCTACCAGCAAGAGCAGATTCACATCCTGAATTGGATACTGTCACAGAACTGTAGACCCCAGAAGATAATCCTGACTTGAATTCATAGAGAAACTTCATTTTCTGTCTTAACTTTCTTGGAGCTCACTTGGTTTTTTCTTTTAGATTATTTTTGTTTTTTCATGAGTATGATCATTGCTTTCAGGTTTTTTGTGTTCCTGTTTTTGTTTCTTCATTTTTATTTCCCTCCTGTCTTCACCAGTTTCCTGAGGCTTGGATTTTTCTTTTGTCCTCAGGCTTGTTTATAATCTCTTTCTATTCTTTTATTTGTCTAATTTTTCTTTTATACCTTTAAAACTTTTTCTCTTTAGGATAATCTTTCTACTGAGTGGATATTTAATGCATATAATTTTATAAGCTTTCTTAGGTTTTATATAACTATACATCTTGTACTGTCATTAAAGATGGCAAATTAATAGTTATTACTGTTTGTCATTTGGAAATCATTGTGCCCCAAATAGAAAAGAGATGGATTCCATAAAACAGATTCAGATAGAAACATAGATTAAAAATTCTACTGAAAGCATACAAAGCACAGTCAACCAGTATGAAGATAGAATATCAGATCTAGAAGACAGGGGTGTAGTCGACATCATTAAATGAAATACCTCTTAAAATAGCAACAGACCATGAAAAAAGTAATCCAATAACTACCAGATGATGCCAAGAAGACTAATAAAGATAAATTGGAATCAATGAAGAATCAGAAACATAGTACCAAGGGCATAAAAAAACCTGCTCACAAAAGTAATAGCAGAAAACTTTCCAGTTGTGGAAAAGGAACTTGAGATACAAATTCACGAGGCATATCATGACTCAAATAGTTGTGATTAGAAAAAAAAAAATACCCTATGCCAAGTAATAGTCAAGATCCAGAAATCTGACATAAGAATAGAATATTAAAAACTGTTAGAAAAAAGAAACAAATTACTTATAAAGGACAGCTCATCAGAATCACCACATGCTTCTCAGCATAAACCCTTAAATCAAGGAGAGTTTGTAGTAAAATATTTCAAGCTGTAAAACAAAGCAATTTGCAGCCCAAACTTGTATTTAGGTTTTACACTACTAAACTGTTTTTCAAAATTTATGGAGAAATAAGATAAATCGACGACAAAGAAGAAACCTGAAGAAATTCATGGCCACAAACCCAGGACTCTACAAAGAGACAATCAAGACTTCTTTATTGTAGGACTTCTAGGAAGATGGCTGAGTGGCAAGAAGCAATAAATCAATCTCTCCAAGATTTGAAATGCAGACACTGGAAAATAACGACTTAGGGAAGAAAGAAAGGAGGGAGATGGATCAATTCCATGAATCCCAGGAGAATAAATCCATCAGGAAAGACAAACAAATAGAAGGGAAAGAAAGGGAACAAGAAAAGAAAAATAATATAGTGACAAAGATAAATCAGTTATAATCATCAATGTGAATGGTCTCAATTTATCAATCAAAAGAAAATGTTTGGCATAATGGATCAAAAATAAAATCCAATAATACATTATATTAAAGAAAAGTACTTAACCCCAAAAGAAACTTATTTACTGAAAGTCGAAGGATAGAGGCCAATACTCTGTGCAATTGGAACCCATTGGAAGGCAAGAACAGCTATATTATTTGCAGACACAGTGGATTTCAAGCCAAGACTGATCAGAAGTGATAATAAAAGATATTACATACTTATCAAGGGAACAATCCAAGAGGAAGAGATAACAATCATAAATATATATGTACTAAATACCGGCACACCCAACTATATAAAACAAACACTAGTGGATGTGAAAAAAAATCCAGTAAATACTAATACATTTGTGATGGAGGATCTTAATACCTTGTTGTCAGAAACTGGCAGATCAACTAGACAAAAAATTCAACAACAACAATGATGACAACAAATCAGAGCTGAACTAACAAAATGGGAAGCAATACTTTCAAACTCATTCCTGGAAGTAAGCATTATTGTAATACAGAGAAGAATCCAGCTAAAAAAAGAAAACTACAGGCCAATCTCATTGATGAATGTAGATGCAAAAATCCTTAAAAAGGTACTGCCAAACAGAATTCACCAAATCATTAAGAGTATTCAGCATTGTAAAAATATGTAATTGTTTATTCATATTTTAAAATATTTTTAATTTTTTTCTATATTCTACGGAGACTTAAAGTTTAAAATATCAATACTTGATGGAAAATACATGTTCCATCTTATGCCTAAGATGTTTGATATTCAGACAGACAGTGAAGTTAAACCCAACTGCATATGTTGTAGGGTAATAATAAGCTTCTCTTCTGGAGAGTTAACAATCTAAGTTTGCAGACCAAAATTAGAGAAAAAGGGGGGCTGCAAGGTCAGCCAACATTTTGGCCTTAGTCTCTCAAGGTCAGTGAAGACTCAGGACATAGGAAAACCTGTACTGTAACAATATTTAACTCAGTTGTGTCCCAAATTTTCTGATGAAGGAAATTATGGGGCCACAGAGGAATGTGTTTGATGATGCAGTGTGTGCCTAAGGAGAGTCACATGGAGAGAAAACATTCTCTCAGGCTTTCACAGAGAGCAAATTGGTCAGGCAATGGCTGAGACTCACCCACATGCCTGACACTGACAAAGGATCTACAAAGTGCAGTACAGGGTTTTGGATAAGTCCTGACTGACCTTGTCCGATACAACCGATACAAAAGTTACATTTCTTGTTATGTAGGCCTTGCTTTAACTTGGTCTTAACCATCCAGCAGAAAAGCATAGAAACAAGGTATGAAAAGTGAAGCCATGTTAATATGCTGAGCTGTGGAAGGCTCAAGTCAACAGCTTTGGACATTGCCAGTCCTGCAGATAACCCAGTACTATTGTGGACTACGGGACTATATTGGGACATTTTGCTGAATTCATGCACCTACAATATTTGGATGGAAATGGAATACCCATCTCTGACAAAACTAAACAAAAAAGGAGATATAAATGAAGGACAATTTTGTATCTGTATATACAAAATAGGATAGATATGTAGCTACTTTAGATTGATTACTAAGTGTCTCATTTATATTGATGCTATCATGAAAGACATGGCTCTCTTGATTTCTTTCTCAGTGAGTTTGTGTACAGGAATGCTATTGGGTTTTCAGTGTTTACTTCATACCATGTAATGTATTATGTCACCTACAAATAATGATAATTTAACTTCTTCCTTTCCTTTTGCTATTCTTTTTATTTCTTTCTCTAATCTAATTGCTCTGGCTGGTGTTCACAGAACTATACTGAATAGGAGTGGTGATAGTGGGAATCTTTGACTTCTTTTTTTCAGAACCAGGGATTGAACTCAGGCCCTTGCACTTGGCAGGGAAGCACTTATTCCACTGAGCCATCTTCCTGGCCCTGACTTATTCTTGATTTTAGAGTGAAAGCTTCCAGTTTTTGATCGTGCTGATCCCAGCCCTCTGTGACAAAAACAACTTTGTTCTCCCCCCAAACATGGCTTTCCTTGGGCGTGGACCTCCACATATTCTTGGCACAGAAAGATGCTCACACTGAATGAATGAAGCCACACTGTTGCCCTTTGCCTTTGGTCTGAAGTTTCGTATTAGTCACAAAGCCATGAACACACTTAGAAGCCATAGTCCAATGGACATTGACACTGGTGAGCTATGGAGTAATCTTTTGGGGTGATGAAAAGATAAGTTGGAGGGAATGGAGTCCTTTCAATCACTAGGTAACAAGCCACTGAAATGTAGCAGCGTATGACAGAAACTATTTATTATTTTTCCTAGTGGTTGGACAGTTTCCTGCTGGTGTGGTATGACCAAGGTTAGTCAAAGGGCTGCCCTCTGCTGGGAACTGCCTGAGACCAGAATATCTAAAATGGCTGCTTTTCTCAGGCCCTTCCACTCCATCATTTTTCTCATCTCTGCAGTTTAGTCCAAGGTTCTTAACAGGTAGATTTTAGAAGGAAGCAAAGGAAAGCGGCTCAGAAATCTCAGGATATTATTTCTGTCTCATTCATTTAGACAGAATAAGTGGTAAGGCCCAACCAGATTTGAGGGGAGAGAAAACAGACCCTGCCTCATAAGATGAGGTGCAGATATGTGAATGAGAATGGGAGAAACAGCTGGAGCCATACTGAAGAGACTCTATCACAAAGGAGAAGGAGGAATAGTGGCAGGAAACCCAAGTTGTCCTCGTGTGCACAAAAAGCGGTTACATGGCTGCTAAGCTGTGGCTTGTTGCCCAGGCAGTTGGTTTCCTTCTTACTTGATAGGTATCATGGGGGCCTAACCCCTTTGTTCCTGGGAAGGCCTGACAAGGACATCAACAACAATCAGGCTTTAGCTTCTCATTTTCCAGGTGGTGGCACAAAGGTTTGGGCAGAGTGCCACAAGTCAGTGGCAGGACCTGAGCTGCTGCCACTGGCTGGTTAGAAGTCTGGCTGTTGGATACCAAGGTTGTTTTGCCACCAAAAAGATTGCATGATTCATAGAATCTTGGTTGGCCTCCCTCTCTTCTTTAATTTAATGTAGACAATGTCTACCTCACAAGGAAAATTTCATAGTGAGTAGCTTGAATGCTGGAAACAGACTTCCTGAGTTCATGTCTTCCATTTACCATCCATACTACTTTGTGAAAGAGACTCCATGCCTTCCTTGCCTTTTTTGTCAAACAGAAATGGTATTAATACTTACATACATAGATTTGTGTGGATCTGATGGCTTCAAATATACAGGAGCATCTAGAACAAGGCGTGGCTTACGATTCACCATCAGTGAATATTCTCTTTAATTATCAGAGCATTTGGATAAAAATTAAAACAAGCTTCTGCCTTGTTCACAGGAAGCGATGGATGCTGCTGTTGGGAAACTGGTTCCTGTAGTTCCTTTCCCCCTTAGCGTGCTCACACTCGAGGAACTTTGGAGCAAATAGTCTCAATTGCTTCTGTCTTTAATTGCTCTTCTGAAGGCAGAGTATCTTTCTTATCTTGTTGGTTAGAGTTTGTGCTGCTATTAACTGTGGGCAGGGACATGCCCTCTTGGTCAGGAATGGGCTGTGTTCTCCCCCTCATCTGTGTGTGGCAACCCCTGGGGGGGGGGAAGTCCTCCTCTGAAGTAGGCAAACCTTCTCTTCTCCTTTGTCTCAGACTCGTCTCTGGTTAGGTAGATACATTCCAGATCTGTGTGTGATTGAATTCCTGCTCTGATGTTATTGGCTTGTCATTACTGTAGCCATTGATATTACAGGAATACCAGGATTCATTTGCACTAGGGGAAGAATTGAATGAGGCAATGTTCATGGATGGCTCTAAATGGTGCCTGACATAGACCAAGGGGTCTGTCAGTGTTGTGTCACTCAGGCCAGGCTTGAACACTCTCTCCTTGGGGGTATCTTCTGGGACTGCTCCAAGTGGAATGAGTGCCTTTCTTTTCTTGGCCTTTCTTTGCACTCTTTCTCTAGATTTTGTCTTTTTCCAGATTTTTTGACAGATATACGTAATTCTTCCCACACTGAGAGGACTGAAAAGTGAATCTTTTCTTTTTATTTTTTTGGTGGAACTGGGGGAGCCCCTTGCACTTGCCAGGCAAGCACTCACTTATTGAGCCATCTTCCCGGCTCCATGAATCTTTCCTTTTGTGGTCAGTTCCGGCTTTTTCATGCTGTACCAGCCTGTGCCAGGTCTGGGCACACAGTGAGGCCCATCTTCCTAAGCTCACAGCTGTTAACATGGCACCTGCTGTGAGTCAGAGGCGGCCCTTTCATGACTCCTGTATCTCTTTAAGGCTGCTTAGCATGCTTCTGGGTAATAAACGACTGGAGGTGGTCAGGAGAGGGCACTGTGACTCTCCTGGGCAGGAGAAGGGGAGAGATTGATCAACTTCATGTTGTCATGGAGCTTTCAGCCCCTCAGCACGCTGAGCCTCATTTCCCTTGTTAAAATGCTGTTCATTCTGCTTTCATTGTTGATGGGATTAAACGGGATCACTGGTGTCCAAATGCCCAGCAGGTAGCAGTCCTTTTCAAACACTGTCTTGCCGGTGGGCAGTTCAGAGGCTGTTGAATTTACTGCACATGTTGCGGGTGCCCCTGCATCAGGTACCCTGCTGGAGGAACCCTAGAGCTTCTGGTCTTTTCTTTAATGAGGTCTCCAGGTGCATCCAGGTAGAGGTGGGAGAGGGCCACTTCCTCAGAAGAGCAGGCACAGAGCAAGAGCGTGCCCTGCTCCTCTGCAGGGCAGTGTATTACACAGCATTTACCTGTCTGGAGATTTACAGGAGAGAAGGCTTTTCCTACAGTGGCCATGGGACAGGGAGAAAGAAAGGGCTTTGGGAGTTGTGGGTGTTGGCACTCCTGATATCCGCTTGTGCCTTGGGAAATAGCTGAGCAGGAGAAAGGAATTAGGAGGATTGCACCTGCAGAGCTCAATAGGGGCTCTGGCTGAGGGTCAGAAATATGGCCTTGGAACATCTGTCTGTGTTCCAGATATTATGTAGGAATGGGCTTTGACAGTGATCCTACATAGCAAGGAGAATCCACGACAGACAGACCAGTGGCACACAGGGTTTGTGGCAGAGAGAACTGTGGTGGAGAGTCCATAGCAGCTGTAAGCTGAACAGATGCTGGCTCTTCCGGGCCTGGTGTCTGAAAAGGACTCATTCTTTTTTTCCCCTTGGCCATCAGCAGGGCTTCTGGGTCAATTTCTTGGGAAGGGAAGAAAGTTTCTGAGGAGATTCTAGACTTCCGGCTTGAAGATAGGTAGGTGCTGAAGAGGTTAATTAGAGAAAGAAGTGGAGTGTGCCTGCACTGGGCTCTGAGTCTATGGAGCACCTCATACCAGTCAGACTACTCAGCCCAGAGGACGTTATGAAATGCCAGGGAGATTCATTCTTTATTAACTTCTGTTGGAGGATTGCAGAATGAATGGTTCTTTTGAAGGGAGGAGATAGTATGTTTCGTGGGCATGGAGGTGGTGAAGAACAAGCATATCTGGGATCTAGGTGGGAGGCTGATAGCCTGAACCATGCATCTGTCAAGAAGAGTACTGGGTCAGAATGACTGTGGAAGGCCTTGGGTGTCTCCCTGAGATTTGGGTGCAGCTCCTGGCTACTTAGAGGACTAGGTCTCTCTGATTGTAGCTGTAAAGGCTCAGGGTTGAAGAGCTCTGTCTCCTCAGGACTACAGTCTCCAAGATGGCTGCCGATCTGGGCATCCCAGAGCTAGGAGCCCTCAAACTTCTTATCCAAAGACCGTTCTCAAAAACAGCCAACGCGGCAGCTCCGGGTGGCCAGGATTGCGACATCAAATGTGTTTGTTCCCCATGTTTGTGAAATACCTCAGAGGCACTGTTCCAATGCCACCTGACTAGTTTTATGATTGCCACATGGTGCTAGCTTCATCCACCAATACTCCACTGGGGCCGACTGGCCCAAGACTTTGAGGTGTTTGTGGGTTTAGAACCTAGAGACCTCATTTTACATGGCAAAGCGAGGAGGCTTTCATCTCTCTGATTTTAGATACCTCTTGTTGGGGTTGAGATCAGCTCTGGTGGCCCAGAATAGCCACTGTGGCCATGGAACTGAGCTTCCATTCCGCCAAGGAGAGGAATTCCTGTGACCCACATGCACACCACCAAGCCAGGAGGTCAGGGCATGCACTCACCCAGCTTCTTGCAAACTTGGCCCCAGATTTTCAAATCATTAAAATTCAATCTTCCATTTAATTCTTGCAAATGAATGCTGTCAACCTTTGACTGAGAGTGGGGAGAAGAAACTTGGCTAATATATAACATATTGGGAACTCAGAACCCCCTGGAAACTGGCTCAGAAACTGGCTGAGTGCACTCAGTGGTAGCTGATCAGGCCAAGGAAGGGAGCTGCAAAGGCAAATGCCTCTATGTATGTGCTCCTGTTAGGGAAAAATGAAGCTGGGAACAGGATGGGCTGGCAGTGATTGAGTCCTATTCAGTGCCAAACCCCCCGAGAGTTTTTGCAGAGTCTTCTCACTTTGTCGTCTCCTCAACCCTCAGAAGAAGGTAACATTGCCCTCCAAACAGCAATCATGTATTTGCCAAGTGATTATGATATGTTTGGCCTTGTCCTAGGGACTAGGACATATGAGAAAAACAAGGCCAGAGTGGGGACCGGATTTCCTCAGGGTCACAGAGTTGGTGTCATCAGGACATGCCCCCACTTTTCTGAGGCTTATACCCGGATGCTGCACTAACACAGTCATACGTGTACATGCCCACAAACACCCCCACACTCATGTGCAGGCACTCACAAGCAGACACAGTCATGCACACTCACACAGGATACAAACACACTGCGCTGACACCTAGATGGACATGCACAGTTCTACCCACAGATGCACACACCCACACACACCCCACTTTACCACGCCCCCTCCAAGACAGGAGCCCTTGGACACACACATGCATCGTTCTACTTATTGGGGAAAATTGTATGCAAACTGATGGAACCTCTGAATACTTAAAGCTAGCAACATTGCCAACAAAACCTCAAAGGCTCCATTCTCCTGTCCTTCCCTTCCTCCCTTCTTTTAACCTTCTTCCTTTTCTCTTTTTTCTTCTTTTTTTTCCCTCATTCAGTGGTCTGATCTATCTTCCTGACCTTTGCTGGCTGTGATGTTTTAAGGAAATTTTAGGATTGCCAGACACAAGTTGAAACAGTCAATCAGGAAGTCAACAACTCCTTAGAAGACCACCAAGAGGTGGGTCTATTGGCTCTCATGGCCACAGTCAGACTGCCCCCCAGGCAGCTGCTCTGACTTCTGGGGAGCCCCCCCCCCCGGCCCTGTCTCTAGTGCTGCAAACAAGGTGATCTCATGTCCAGGTCAAGCCCCTGCAGCTGGGCTTCCCCCGCCATACACTCACCCCCTCGCCCTCCCTAGCAGGAGCCAAATGCCTGTGAAGGCCTCTTCCAAATGTTTCATCATGCCTCGGGGTGGAGATGCATCTATTTCTGTATTTCAACACTTCATTTCCACCTGGCATTTCATTTGCCAGATACTAGGTGAAGTAACTCTGTTTGCTGCTGGCAGCATGGAGGCTTTGCCTGATGGGGACCCGAGCTCTGGTCTTTCAGGTGCTTGTGGGGGCTCAGGTAGTCCATCCCGTGAACCTCAGTGGCTACCTGGGAGGTAGGCTGGCAAGTTTCAGCTAATCTCTCCTGTGTAGGCAATTCAAACTCTTCAGAATATTTCGACATCCCAGCAACTCAAGGTGGGGGTGGTGGAATCTGAGAGACTTTGGCAACTCCTGCTTCTCGGTCCCAGAGAGAGCCAACAGAGTCACCTTTCCCAGCTCATCTCTTTTTCTACCATATCAGGGACAGCTGTTTCTGCATGTATCTAAAACACCTACTACCAAAAACTCTTGAAGGTTGTCATGGGGACCTTTGGACTCCAGGGTCCAGCACTCACCCTCTCCCTGGCTGTTTGGCTGCATTGCCCAATTGGATGAGTTTACTAGGAGCAGGAAGTTGAGTTCAAGCTTCATAAACAATTTCTGGGCTGTAGGACAGCATGCTTTGCAGATAGCCCAGGAATGGCTTTAGCAACATGTACTTTGTCTGGGGCGAATTCACTGTGACACACGTGCACAGACATCTCACTGGAGAAGACTCAGCAGGAAGGTGGGAAGAGGAGCCCTAGCAGGATGGTTTATGGGAGGGAACACTGCCCACTGAGGGAGAAGGAGCTGGGTGCCAGGTGCCTCGTAGGCATGAGGCCAGACTGCGATTGTTCAATACAGAGAGAAGGAATCCAGAGGTGAGGTTCTCCGGAGTACTTAGCTGGTAGTCTGCTATGGTGATTACTCATGATTCAGTCTTGTGTTGTAACAAGACTCTTAGCAGGAAGCAATCAGGACATGTCCACATTTTCCCTTTCTTATTCCTCCCAACTCAGGGTCTTATGCATAGGTACTGTCCAATATAGGCATTTGAGGAGAGAGCTTAGGCTGCATTGATATGGTGCTGTGTCATGCCCAAAGCCTTTCTGTGAATCAACACCTCTAGTCACTGAGCTCATTTTCAAACATGCAGCCACAACCCCCCTCCCCATCTATCTGGCACTCGTTTCCATGTGCAGCAATGCCAGCCTTCGCTTGCTGTCTTCTAGCAGGTGAGGCAACATTAATACATTCAGAGTATATGTGAAAATGGGGATCTCACAGGGTGCTCCTGGAGCAGTGTGATGTCCTTCAGGCCACACATCTGTGGCCTACTCCAGGAAGAAGAATGTCACCTTATGTTCAGAAGCCAGGGAGGCCTTCTGGGAGCACGTAGGACTGGGGAGCCTCGTGCAAAGCAAGAGTGGATGCTGGCCCAGGAAAGAGGAGCAGCATGGCAGAGGTGCAGAGCAGGGACTGGGTACACAGCCATGCTTTCTTCTCTCCTGTTTACTGACCCATTTCAGAGCCCTCGCTCTGCACCAGGCACGGTTCTAGGCCATGGGAATGGAGCCATGGGCAAATATAGTTGATAAAGTTATGCAGAGGCCAGATAATGAGCAAATATTACAAATCAGAAAAGCATTTGCTGGAGGACTGGGTGTCATGCGCTGCTGCTGGCAGGCAGGGCCCAAAGGAGGGAGAACCAGGACAGCCCTTGAACCCTAAAGTGTAGGGGAGTCAGGGTAGAGATGGAGCGTGAGGGGGTGGTGAGTGGCAAGAAGTGTTCCCGGCATGGAGTCCTGGGGAAGAGAAGCCTTGAGGTCCTGAGCAGCAGGAGTGTGGGAAGCCAGGGTTGGGGGGGAGGGGAGGGTAAGGGGACAGATGGGTGGGAAGATAGGGAGTGGCTGAAGGCCTGGTGGGCACAGGTCTCACAGAGCCTCTGGGCCAGGGTAAGGACTTGGGCTTCATGTAAAACAGTCTAAGCAAGAGATGCTACTGATTGGAATTAGAGTGTAAGCAACATAAGCTGTGAGTGGGAGGACAGTGCTCAGGACAGGGACCTCTAGGAGGGAAGTGAAGGGACAAGGAGGCTTGAAGCTATGGCCAGGGCTTCCTGCCTACGTGATGGGTGCAGTTGGCTGCACAGTGACAGAGGTCAGAGGGACAAGAAGGGGCAGCCTTAGAGGGTGAGTAGGGAGGGGTCAATACAACTTCATGAATGTAGGTCTGAGTGGTCTGTGAGATCCCTGTGAGATGCTGAGGGTCTCACCTGTGACCCAGGCAAGATATTCTTTTTCATGCTGCTTTTCCTTCTTGGGTTCTTTTCTCTTTAATCAACTATTCAGGGTTGGGGGGGCTCGCTAGCCCTTCTTGGATCACTGGCAGGGTGAGAGGACAGAGTGCTTGCACAGAATAGGCTGCTGGAAATGTCTGCTTCTGCGAAGGCACAGTCCCCACTTTTGAAGGATGTGAGGGGACAGAAATCACTCAGTCCCATCACATTAGTTTTATTTAGCTCAATCAGTATTTTCTGCCTGCCTGTTCGGGACCCAGTGCACATATGTAAGAAGCCATGCTCTCCATTCTCATGGTGAACATGATCACTGCGGAAGTGAAGATAAAATTTGACTCTGTCACAGCTTATATCTAAAGTGTCCCCAGAAGTCTTAAGTGTTCAGAGTTGAACTTTGGCAGTGGATTGGATCATAGTGACAATCGATCCATTGAGGTGTTTGCCACCGACTGCCATGAGGTGGGGCCTGATTGGAAGAGATGGGCTATGGGATGTGACCTGGTAGGAAGTGTTCCTGCCTCCAGCTCCTCCCTTCTCTTCTGTCTTGAAGGCACCTGATCCACATGCCACAAATATTCTCCTTTTAGTCATGAGTGTCAGATATGTTATCCCAATGATGGGAAAGCTAATATAGACATTTTACAGAAGGATGTTTGAAGAACCCTAGGAGAAGAAGCAAGAGACCTTCAGACTGGGTTTCTTATGGTTTTTCAGAAGTGGAAACTGAAGTTCATAGAAGTTCAGTAATTCTGCAAAGCTGTCACAGTGTTGAGAATCAGAGGCAGAGCTGGAACCCGGTCCTGAGGCCCCCACTGATACCTCTGCCTGCTGTGCCAGGCCTCTCATGGATGCATCTTTCCACACATGACGTTCCAGACAGGGCAGGACTGTGTGGTAGCCAAGAACTCTCCCTCAAGTCAGACAGGTCTGGCTTTGAAGCCTGGCTCTGGCTTGTGTTACCTTGGGCAGGTTCTCAACTCCCCTAAGCTCTAGTTTCTTCATTTCAAAGTGCACAGTAGTTCTCCTAGAGCTAGTTTGACCTCTAGCATCTGAGTGGGCTGAGGCCTGGCTGCAGAGGTGCCTGCAAATCCAGGCTTTGTGTCCAGCCCTCCCACCTTCACGGCTACCCTCTGTCCAGATAGAGGCACTGGCCCTGTGTGCGCAAACATGGGGCTCTGCTTTCACTTTAGAGGCAGCATCTGAGTGGGCATCTGTATGACTGAGTTATGGAAGAAGGCTCCCAGGAGAAATGCTCAGGGGGTGAGGGAGGTTGGCGAGAGAGCGGGGTGGGGTGGGTGAGCCAAGGCTGATCTTCACCCAAAGGGCTGCACAGAGCCACCCTGCTCCTGCTGAAGGAAAGGAGGCCAAACTTTCTGTCCACGATTCAGTGGCATCTCCCTGAGACCATTCCCAACTGACCTTTGAGGAGTGCCCTTCAGAGAGTTCCTGGGGAGCTGGGCACACTCATACTCCCCCAGCTGGGGTGGTCACTGGCCTGCTTCCCCAGGGTACCTTGGGCACTGCCCCAATTGTTTGATGCTAGCAAATCTTTCACACTCTCTAATCTCTTCCTTGTAATGGAGGGAGGACAAGTTTGAGGCAAAGGAATCTGGCCTTGACTCAGTACACACAAGAGGTGTTTTGATCATCTGATTTACATGGCAAATGGCTGTGTTTCCAATTGAAAATAATATGAACATGAACTCTCTTTTTTGAGACAGGGTCTTGGTACATAGTTCAGGCTGGCCTTGAACCTATAATCCTCCTGCCTTAGCCTCCTAAGTGCTAGGATTATAAGCATGTATCAATTTGAACATTAATTTTAAACACCATTGCATTCAGACCAGCACAGAATATTAATTTTAATACAACTGTATTATACGAAAGACTGAGAAAACTAGAGTTTCAGGGATACTGTGTTTGGAGATGGAGTGGGAGAGCTCCAAGGTCCCAGCTTGGAGCAGGGATATATATATATATATATATATATATATATATATATATATATATATATATATATATATATATTACACATTTTACTTAGGTGACCCAGGGTGACTCATGGCATCAGCTGAGAGAGCACTGTGTGAAGAGGACTTGCAGTGCGTGTGGTTTTAGGAAGTTCCTCCTGTGCTGGGTTCCAACTAGCCCACATAGAAAGGAAACATCTAGACCAAGGTGAGTTAGGACTGCTTTGGTTGTAGGTGTCAGAGAACTTGTTCATGGAACAGAGCTTACTGGTTCTCACAACTAGGAAGCTAGGGATAGATGATCTCCTGTAAGCTTCATTCTTAGCTGGCTTTTCCAGAAGATGCTTGCAGAAGCTACGGGTCTACATTAGCCTTTTAGCTCACACACAGCAAAGGATGTTTTCCCTACACATTTTGACTAAATTTCCAGAATTGTGTCTGGCAGGCTTCAGAGAGACGGAAGATTCTCATTGGCCAAGCTTTGGTCTTGTGTCCAGAGATGGGTGGGTAGTTCTGATTGGCTAGGCCTTGGCCATCTGCCCACAGATGAATGCAAGGTTTTAATTGGCTATGCCTTGTTCACTTGCAGAGGTAGATGGGAGGTTTTGATTGGCTAAGTCTTGGACATGTGCCCAGGAGTCTGTGAAGGATGATGGCAAAGCAGACAGTGTTGGCCCCTCCAAACCCTGTGGGTTTCGTTAGGGTCTGTTGGATGCCCAAATTTAGGAAGGAAAGGTTTATTTGGCTTATGGTTCCTAGAAGTTGCAGTCATCACTGACTGACTCGAGGGCCGTGTGGCTTGGCAGAGGGGCATCCCAGAGGAGAAACAGTTCATGTGGCAGAAGATGGCAAAGGCAAGCGAGGGGGAGAGAAGAGACCACCTCTCACTGTCCCTTACATTGTATCCAGTCCTTGAAGTTGGGACAGTGCCAGCCCACTCAGTGCTGATCCAGCAGTCACCCACCCTTTATCCCAGAACCCTTAATCCTAGCGTTAAACCATGACTCAATCACAAGCTCTAGATTCAGCCACCTCTGAAAAAGCTCCATGTAACAGTGCATGAGGCTTTGGCGGGGGACATGTAGGCACAAGCCATATAGGGTGGGAGGAAGTTGACACTCCTCAGTGGAGAGCCGCTGTTCTGTTACCGGAGGAAAGGAAGGATTTTGAGGTGGGAGAGGTCCTGCCCAACAGAGCACTTTTCCTGAAGGCTGTTTCTGGGTGCCCTGTGGCTGCATCCTGTGCACCAGCCTGCTTACCTCAGCTCGCTTTCCACTCTGGACCGGCACCTGTCCCTCCCTTGGCCCATGTTCCGTGCCTCTGCCCCCCGCTCCCCAGTTACTCCTTCCATTTAGCTGCTTCTTCCACTTCCACTGCTCATCCCTTTGCCTAGAATCTGCTTGCAAATGAGCCCTCCCTTTGGCTTTAGAGCCAAGCCTCCTCTGGGCCTGCCTCTCCTCTCACCAGCTGGGTGTCTGGGGCCTCCGGAGTGCAGCGTCTTCCTTTCCAACTGCACCACCTGCGCTGCAGTGAGGATTACGCGAGGCTGCGGGGAGGGAGTTCCCACCTGGCTGCTTGCAAATGGTTCACAGTTTTTGCCTACTGCTCTGATCATAAACTAGAAGTGTGTCGCCAGGTGCCCCTCTCGCTGTACTCAGCCCTCCTTTCCATTCCTCCTAATGTCTCACTTCTTTGGCCTTATTTCAGCCCTCTCTTGCACTACGTGCATGTATTTCTTCTCCCTGCACTGCCCTGCTGTCTTCCTGTGCCCCTTTTTCCTCCCCAGGAAACCCCGAGGCTAGGTCCTGGGTTTTCCTGGGGACTGAGGCTTCCTAGTCTCTGAACAATCCCAGCATTCCAGGGCGGTTCCTTAATACAATGCACATGAGATCAATCTCTCATGGCGGGTGCTATTTGCTTTGCCTCTGTGTCCTCGGCACATAGAATGCTAGCTAAGGAGTGATGGGATGGCTAGAAGGCCCATGCCTGTCGGCTTGAAAATGTGGGCCGTGTCTCTCTCTCTCTCTCTCTTTCTTTTCTTCCCCCTGTGCCTGGTCCCCACAGTAGTTCACTCAGTTCTGCTGGCAGGGCAGAAGTAGAGCCTACATGAGGAAATACATGTGGAGGACAAGGACGGTGGAATCGGGGGCCAAGGCGTGGTTCCAAAGCTCAGTGTAGAGGACCATGGAGCTGGACAGTCATGCATACCCACCTCTCCTGAGGCCAAGCTGTGTTCCATCTTGTGGGAAGGAAGAGACCCCACCCAACCCTAAGAGGAGTATTAACATGTTGGAATGATTTAGGTAGCATTTCATGTCTTATCTGGTAATAATAAAAATGAGATTACATTAAATGTACAACCTTGTGTGGGCTGCAGGACAACCTAATAGTCCTCATGGAGTCAGATGTGGGTCCCTTTAATTGAAGTCCTTAATGACACTGGTAATAACACCTTGCATCTGTTTGTGGCTTCTTTCTTCTGAGGAGCTCAAAGCACTTTCTCCTCTTAGCTCATCTCTCTCCCCACCTTCCCAGGGAAGTGGTCTTATCACTCCCACTTCTCCAAGCCTGTGTGCTGTGACTCACTGAGCCCCATTGTCCAGGGCCTGGGTGGGACCTGCCTGCCTTTCTGCTCCTGGAGCTCAGCCTGAGGCACCCCTATTTCCTGGCTGCAGGGCACTCTGAGCTGTAGATGGTGGGAGCCGAGGCCATCAGCGGGAGCCGAGGCCATCAGCGGGAGCATAAGACTTGGGGAAAGGGGATGGATGGAGATGTCAGGCCCTAGACATCAAGCATATGAAGACAGGGGTGTGCATGCTCACGTTTTTTTTTGTTTTGTTTTTGTCTTTTTGAGACAGGGTCTCACTATGCAGTTCAGGCTAGCCTTAAGCTCACTTTGTAGCTCAGGCTGGTCTTGAACTCACAACAATCCTCCTGCCTCAGCCTCCCGAGTGCTGGGATTACAGGCCTGCGCCACCATGCCCGGCTTCTCACTTTCATATTCCCTAGGACCAAGTACAGCTCAAGGTATGGTCTCAGGATGAAAGCAAAACTGAGAGATGGTCCAGTGACAGGTGGAAATGCCACGGTGTTCCACAGGATCCAGCTCCAAGGCATCTCTTCCAAGATGCACTCCGTGGTCCTTCCCTGGGGCCTGCCACACCCTCACTGATCTTGCCCTGCCTTCAGGTCCTGTCTGCTCCTCCTCAGGCAGCCTGGTGTAAGTGTGGAGTGCCCCTGCCACAGCAAACCACAGTGTAGCTCCTAGTTGAGGGGTGAGTCTCAGCTATCCCATACTCCTCGAGTGTACCAGGGAGCACATGAATTCTCACATGGGGGGCAGAGAAGGTCACAGGGAAAGCCAGGGTCCGTACCCAGAGAGCCCAGGGTTCAATCCTGGTTCACCTCCAAGCAGCTGTGTGGCTCAGGTAGACCATGACTTCTCTGAGCACTCCCACACTCGTTCTCACATCACACAGGGCTGAGAGCGTGCCCTGCCCTGTGCTGTGGCTAGGTTAGCTGTGGTGACACCACTTGGCACCTAGGAGGTGTGGGCATGTGTTTTCCTGTAGCTAAGTTTAGATTTGGTGGTTCCCAGCTCTTGCTGTGCATTAGCACCACCCTTCTCAGGAACAGACTCGCTTGGAACACCCCTGGGAAATTCTGACCCAGGGGCTAGGATGTGGCCGAGCACCTGCCTGTTAGAGAGCTCTCTGACTCTGTGATGGCAGGGGGCCTTTGTGTTTGTCAAGCTGGTGTGTGATTAAATATAAAATAGTCCATATGTCATTGGTTCTCCTGGTTTCTAGGTTCCAGGGAAGTGACAGAAAAGGCCTCTGGTTACCATGTCCAGTGGCCTCTTCTGGAGGAAATGCTGGGATCTGTACTGCTGCCAGGTCATGGAAGGACAGATGGCATGCAGGAGCAGGAGGCCCCCTGGTGCTAGCCCTTCCAGAGTGCAGACACCTTTCTGCTTTCTGGGGCAGATCTGAAGTACAGGATTTCGGCGCCTGTTCTCCGTGTCTCCTCACTCAAGGCCCAGATGTGGTGGTACAAGTGCTCTGCAGACTCCAGGATGGGATCGTGAGGTTTGCCTTTGTGTTTACCAGAAATTTATGAGAAATTAGAGATGGAATAAGAGTTTATAATGATGTATAGCTGAAGCTGGCATCTGAGATGCCTAAGGGACCGTAGCCAGGTCTTCTCTCAAAACCAAGGCCTAGAGATCTCCACCAGCTCAGGGGAAGACTCCAGAGAACTCCTGGGTCAGCTGTGTGAACAGAGGGCATGGGATTGGGTCCAGTTCACCTGCCAGGGATGTGCATGGGACCCAGTAAGGGCTGAAGAGCCCACCGAGGCCTTGCTGACTAGAACCATGAGCCAACCACAAGAAGTTTTTCCTCAAAGGAATTTAACCAAGGCATGAGAGCGAGAAATGGCGTATGATGAATCTGGACACACACATGGGCAGGCAGGACTTAGGGGCGCCATAGCTGCTGAGCTCTGGTGTGGAGCTTGAGACTCCAGGCTACATGCCTTCGAGGGCAACAGTGAGTGGAGAATGGGACTGAATCTGGTGTGAGACATTCTTCACCATGCAGTTGACTTTATTTTCACACAACTTTAGGAGACTTGACTATGTCAATATCCACCATCCATGACAACCACCACTCTCTTAGAGATGAGGCAGCTGAGGCTCAGAGAGGTCAAGGTTTCCAAGCAATCCAGAATTTGGATCCAAACCACACACTTCTGTCACCCACTGGAGCTCATAATGAGAGTGCTGAGGAGCTGTTGGATTTATTCCAACTCTCTGCAGTGTTTCCCCATTCCTGGCATCAGACTCCTCATGGTGTGGGGAAGACAGGGGGTCAGTATGTAATAAGCCAGCTCCTGTCCTCCCAGGTGGAAGAGGGAGTTGCTTTCTGAATTTAGAGAAGGACTGGACTCTGTGTATGTCACACCTGGGTGGACAACCCTGAACAGGTGATCTTTATTGCAACTACTCAGGGACAGATGGGTCTTAAAACCCCAGAAGGCAGGAGTTTCCAGACCTGCCACTCCTCAGGGGAATCCAAGGGCAGGCTTACACAAGGGCGATCTCCTCTTGGGTCCAGCAAACAAGAAAGCCACCTTCTTTTCAATGTACTGTGAGTGACTCACTTTCCAAGAATCCCTGCCAAGCCCTGGTTGGCTTGGGAATCAGGCCAGGACTGAGTGGAGCAAAAAGGGTGTGGAGCTGGGGGCTGGAAAAGCCCCTTCCCTTGTTCCCAAGAGCATAAAGAATTGCACAGATCCTCCTGGCCTTGGGCCCATCATACATACCCACCTTCCCCACCAGCTGAGGCATCAGCCATGGGGTCACTACTGGGTACTGAGGTTGCATGGGGGCAGATCATTGTACCTATGACCCACAAGGAGTGTGTGTGTGTGAAGGCCATGGAAACTATGACACTATCTGAGGGGCAGAGGAAGGTTTCCATTCCCTGGCCCTCTCTTGTCTGCCTAGCACAGACAGGTCTCAGAGCCAGAGGTCTGGGCCTGATTCCAGCCCTCACCACATGCTCACCTGTCTCTGACCCTGGATCAGACCCTTACAGAGCACCTTGGGCTGCTCCTTCTAACTCACGTGAATCTCCATCTTCTCATCTCCACCATGTGGACAGTGGTACCTAACCCTGAGACTTGGAGGGCTTGTCAGGAGACTATGTAGAAGTGTGTAGGAAGGCCTGTTCCTCCATCAGCAGTCCTGGGTTCAGCACAGCTCCCTTCTCTGTCACTGGTCCTCCAGACAGGCACTGGCTGTCCTGAGCTTTAGGGCTTAGGAAGTACCCATGAAGTACAGGTGGATGGATGGATGGATGCATGGGATGATTAGTAGATAGATAGAGGTATCAGATGAAGTCACAAGGGAAATTGAGGAGGGACAGCTGGTGAAGCAGGAAGAAAAACTGACATCAAGGGAGGAGTGAAGTACATGAAGGCTTAGGAAGTACATGCATGCCAACCCATCCATCCATGCATCCATCCATGAAGTACAACTACAGGCATTGTAGGAATCAAATGAAAGAGCCCTCCTAGCACATCCAGGAGAGACAAGGTTCATTGCCTCTTCCCTGGTTCATTCCCTCATGGTTTTACCAAGAAGGAGGTTTGACTCTGAGGGTGCTGACTTATTCTGGAGATGGATCTTTTCTAGCTTTCCAGTTTACAAATCAGGGCCAGAAGTGCATGGATTGCATGGACCTTGCACGGGTTGCTGTGCGCCTGATTGAGTGGGT
Source organism: Ctenomys sociabilis (assembly GCA_004027165.1). Taxonomy (NCBI): domain Eukaryota; kingdom Metazoa; phylum Chordata; class Mammalia; order Rodentia; family Ctenomyidae; genus Ctenomys; species Ctenomys sociabilis. The sequence goes on along the minus strand of PVKA01006018.1, from coordinate 14,088 downwards.
AGAGTGGCATGCTGAGCAGTGCATAAATCCCAACAGGAGCTCTGCCAATGCTGGCTTCATGGTGAGCTACCAATAGCTCTCATTTCTGCTGCAGAAGCTGCCCTAGCTGGAGCCATGGCTGGGCTAGTCAAGATGGAACTGACTTGCCCTAGAGTGATGCACCTGGGGGGTGGCCCGGGGAGGCTGGGCGGGAGCCAGTGGGCTCCTGATTGAGTCTCCAGAGAGAGAACAAGCTCCATCTTACACCAGAGTTGCCTTTGGCCTTGGCCAAGCCCAGGTAGGTTTGAGAGGGGAGTCTATGACTGTTTAAGCACAAATAATGGGGTGCTTACATTTTGTCGTGCTATGGAAGCAGACAGTGGCAAGGCTAGATTGTCCTTTAGCGGATGCTGGCCAGCTAGGAAACCGTGGCTGGATAGCAGCTTGACAGATGCTGCTCCTGGGGCGGGGGGGCAATGGGACTGGAAGGCGCTCCAGGGCCTGCTTTTTCCCAAGAGCTCTGAGGGGATGGGTGTGACTCTAAGCCCCATGTGCTTTCTGTGACACTGCAGATGTTTGGTCGTGGCTCTGTGTCCCAGGAGCCCCTGTGCCACTTCTAGGAAGACAACTCATTGCATTCTTGGGGAACACAGGAGAGAAGAAGCCCAAGGAAAGTTTGTGGGGCACATGACATGCCAGTAAGGGATTTTAGGGGAGATGAGAGTAAAGAAGGCCCCTCCCCCTCAACTAGTGCTGGTGGACTGGCTTCTCTACATTGTGGAAATGCCCTCCATGAGGTCAGCAGTGACCTTGGAGCAAAGCAATAGGTGAGTTCTCTTAATGGGTGTGGGGCCACCTTGGACAAGTAGACACTCCTCCCGTGATGTCAGCTTTTCTTCCTGCTTCACCAGCTGTCTCTCCTCAGTTTCCTCTGTGACTTCATCTGTCCCTGATACTTCTGTCTATCTACTAATCACCCCATGCATGCATGCATCCATCTGCCCACCCATCCATCCATGCATGCATCCATGCATCCATGCATCCTTGCATCCATCCATCCATCCATCCATCCATCCATCCATCCATCCATCCATCCATCCATCCATCCACCCATCCTTCTATCTATTCTTATAATTAAGGAGGTTCCATAAAGAGACTATTTCCCAAAAAAGTGGGAGGACCAAGGAAACCCCACAGGAGTATGCAGTGCTCCATCAGTCAGTGTCCTGGGGAGCCAGTACCAGACCTGGGCCTCAGAGACCAAGTGGTTACCCAATCTTAGAGGCTTCCTGAAGCTACAAGAGAGGCTTCCTCCAGAAGCTGTGCCTTTTGCAGAGTGATACTGCCAATTGGGGGACAAATGCTGTGCTCAGGTTCTTCTTCCCCTCTGCTGTCACTGCTAATCCACTGATCCAAACCTTTTCCTCTTCCTTGGTCTGCATCCCCATCCCAGGACACTGGCAGATGTTGTGTGGATTGATCTCTCTGACAAAAATTCTCTCTTGCCCACCAGGACACCCCACTGTCTCCCTCCTGGACATCTCTACCTGTCCCTCATGCATCACAGACTTGGAGGATATCAAACCCAATGATACCTTGATCTTGAGCTTCCAGCTTCCTGAACTGTGGAGGCACAAGCCTGTGAGACTTATGCTACTTGGACCACGGCACTTTGCTCTGACAGTCATTGCAGACTAATGTAAGGTGACACCAGGCTTCCTAACTGCAGTGTCAGATTGTGTGACTGTGAAGGAGCTCAGGATGGTGCAGGGGCTCTGTGCAGGTCACCAGGAATAACTTGTACTGATGGCCAGGTGGGTCTGCCCCAGCCCTGCCCTCAGGTAGGGCCTAATCCCTAGGAGACAAACACACAATGAGTAATACCTATTCTCTGTGAGTCACACAGTAATAAAATATAAACCATGCAGATGCAGCCCTGGAAGAAGGGTCCACTGTGCAGGATGACCTCTCAGAAGAGGTGCCAGCTGGGTGCTGCCCTGGGCTTGCTTGGTGCCAGCAAGTGAAGAATGGAAGGAAGGGTACCCCATGGAGGGATCAGAACTTTCAAAGGCCTCTAGGCACATGGGGTGCCTCAGGAGAAGTAAAATATAATGTTGGTGGGCTGGGCGGAGGCCAGGCCAGATGGGCCATGCTTGGAGGCTACAGTGTACTATGACCTGCTGGGAGCCTCATAGGAAATGGGGCTGATCAGATGGGTGTGCAGCTACTGCCAGGCTCAACAGCACTGCAGGGTAGCTGGGTGGTTTGGGGCAGGATGCTTAACTCATGGGATGCTTAATGTTCTCACTTGCCAAATGATGATAACCCTAGGGTAATTTGAACCATGCCAGCCAAGTATAGGTGGTAATAAATTCTGGTGTCCTTTCAGCTGGGTTTCTATGCCTGCTGTCCTGCAGAAGGGCTGAAACAACGACTTCATCAGCCCTTCCTGTTGGCGCAGTTGAGGGCGAGGTCAGCGGAGTCACCGTCACCATCTGAAACTGAGAACTAAAAAGAGCAGGGACTCCAGGAATTGCAAGGAGAACTTTCCAGAAAGCACTTGAAGGCCTGGCCACACCAGGCCGCCCTTGCAGGCCTCACTGGAATATGACACATGCAGCAGGGCAGGAAGTGAAAAGGGGACCTGAAAGACGAGTTTTCTCAGTCGCAGGCAAAGGTGGTAATGGTGGTGGAGGGCAGTGTCAGGGAGTCCGCAGGCACAGAGTCATTGCCAGTCAGGGCTGGGGCTCCTAGAGGCCCTCAGGCCTGCAGGTGCTATCATGGATGCGGGTGGAGGACCTTGGCAGTGGGCTCCGGGAAGGCTAAGCAGTGTCACCCTTTGATAATTCAAGTGATGTCCTAGGTCTGGTGAGCATCTGGGCATCTGGAAATAGAAGCCAGTGTCCCGCGCAGCAACTGTCAGCAGATCTGCTCAGACCCTGCCCCAGCCCTACAGGCGATTATGTATGGTCCCTATGTCTAGCTCCATGCTCCATTTTACAGATGGAGAAACTGAGACCCAGAACAGGAATGGGAACCCTGCAATGTCAAACCAGCAACTGATCAATCCCCAAGGAGACCCTAGGTTGCCTGATGTGCAGTTGCACATTTCACTCCTCTGGTTGTCCTCTTCTTTGGTGCTATGCGGGGAGGGCACAAAAGCCAGGAGACAGGGCTCTTTAGTTTTGATTGAGAGCAGTCATTAATAATGTTTTAAATGTCTACAACGTACCAGAGGCTTCATGTTGAATCTTCATAACAGCTGGAGAGGCACATATTATCTTAGTTTTAAATGAGGATGCTGAGTCTCGGAAAGGCCAGGAGAGCTTCCTGGAGGCCCCTAGGCCAGGGCATGGTGGAGCTCAGAGCTGAATAGTGGCCCACGCTCCCTTAACTAAATCACTGTGCTGCAGGCCTGCTGCAAACACCAGGTTATGGGAACTGCTTATGTGGAAGTTCTGCAAGCCAGACACCCAGTGGCCATCCGGTGTCCACTTTGTTTAGGGTTGGGTCAGGAAGGGGATCAGGCTGCTGAGTGAACTTCATGACAGAGGGGTCACCAGACCTGATTCTTCTGCCTGAGCTGCGCACCCCACATCCTTTGGGACATTCCTCAGCGTTAATGAAATGGGGCAGTCGAGAGAAGAGCTGGGGCATGGTCAGTAGTCAGGAAAGTGGAAAGGTATGCAAGCTAGAGGAGGCCTGCTCTCCGTCTAAACCTCCAACATCCCTGATGTGGCCCACCACCAGGGTCTCTCACCCCAAGCTGAATGTGCGTGGTGGCTGTCCCTTGTCGAGGCTTCCTTCCTTTCTCCCTTTTTGTTGACAGATTGTCTGCTCCCGAGTCCAGAGCTGCCCATGTCATTCATCTCCACATCCCTGATATCTGGGGTGGGCTTAACTCTAGCTTGGCATCCAGAGTATACAGTGTGGGCTAATGAGAGGACACTGAGGAGGCTATTTCTTCTTCCTAGCGCCAGACGTTGGGCTGTGAGTCTTGGCTTCACACTTGCTATGTGACTTGGACATGTTATTAGCCTCTGTGGCCCTCAGTTCCTCCATGTAAGGCAGAGCTTCTTTTACTTTCTATTGTTGGAATTCATCTATTACCCACTGAGTCCTTGGTACAATACTATGTCTAGTATGGCAGCCACTAGTCACGCATGGCTACTTAAATTCACAAAAAGGAACTAAAATTAAAAATCCACATCTTCCCATTGCACCAGTCATATTCAAGTGCCGGGTACCTCTTATAATCCTTCTATACTCCACTCATCTCCACCATACTGGGGAAGTTTGTTAGATGAGCAGCTTTAGACTGTAACAAGGGCTCTGTTGTGTTTGCCCTCTCTGGTTACTGTTTTTATTCCTGCTGTAGTTCTGTCAAGTCCTGTATGACAGCAGGACTACTCTCTACAGCCTTGAAGGGGGAGATCTATGCTCAGTGATGGGTGAAGCTGACTGACCCCCTGCCTTTCCTCTGGTGACATTCTACTTGTGCCCATAACGAGTCAGTTTTATGAAGCCACCACAAGGGAGACCCCAGCACTCTGGCCTGTCCCTTTTCTCTGTTTCGGCTGTCTGTGAAGGCTAGAACTTCCCCTCTTCACCTTCATGCTCCCCATGCCTGGCATTTCTCAACTTTTTCAAAGAAGTATTGGAGAATGAAGGTTTCCAAAGTTTGGAGACAGCGCTCTTGCCTTGCAGCTCTGAGGCCACATCACAATGTTTCTGATGCCAGACAACTTGCAGTATGCAAGAAAGACTGGCTTACACAGGCCAGTGTTGGCAATGGGAGTGTGAGCCTGAGAAAGTTGGCAGGATGAATGGCCTTGAGGACCGACGGCAGCCACCGAGGACTGACAGGAAACACCAGGGGAGCATCAGAGGAAGGCGAGTGAAGGTCTTGGAATCGAGCAGCAGCACTGTCTCCTGTGCAGGAGACTCCGCAGGCCTCCCTGCATCTGAAAGGAAGGGCTGAGGCTCCAGCATGCCCCTGGTTTCTGTGACGATGTTCCCATGTGTCCCTCTTTGTCCCATCTCAGGGCCTGGGGAAACGAAAGTTAACAGAAATGAGATCTTCTGTTTTGTAGCTATAAAGATACTATTTGGACTTCCCTGTCTCCGGGGACAATTTCTCTTTTGGGTTTATTGCCATGGTCAAGGCAATCTTGTTTTAAGGAGAAGTGAACACAGTTCAGTGAATGCACAGTCAAGGCAAATTATCGAGTTGAACTTGAGTTTGTCTTTGCCATCTTGGGGCACCAGAACAAACCCACAGGGGCACTGTCTGGAACAACAGGCTTGCGCATTTCATTTTACCAAGGTGGGGATGTCTGAGCTGAGTTGGGTGCTAGTGGGTGCCCCTCCTGGCTTGCAGAGGCTACCTTTAGCCATGCCCTGTGGGCAGCAGAAGCTCCATTCTCTCTCTTCTTCTACTAACCCCATCATGAAGGCTGCACACTCACAGCCTCATCACTACACTCCAAAGGCCCCACCCCCACCCATTGACCCAGTGACAATGCCTTGGCATTTAGGGATTCAGTACATGAATATTAAGGGAACACAAACATTTGGTCCATGACAAGGTAATGGGGTTCATGATCTCTTATTCCAAATTTGGGGGTCCCTTATTTCATCAAGGGTGGGTAGGGGGAGCTTCTCTGTCCCCCTTCTTGGGCTCTGATTGCACCCTCTTTGCCCTCTCTCTTTTCCTCTTGTAGGGCTTTCCAGTACCTCTGGGCCTTGTCCCGCTTCCTTGCCTTGTCATCTGCTCACCTCCCCTCCTTTGTCAGGCCTGTGTGTAGATGTCACTTCTCTGAGCCTGGCCCCATCCCCACCCCAGGATGGAGTTAGGCATAGCTTTCTCCTCCCCCAGTGCACTGGCCCATACCTGCCGCCCTGCCACCTGGTGCCTGTCACCTGGATGTCCCGGGCACAGCCTCCCAGGCTTCTATGCGTCTGGGTTCTGCTTGATGGCCTAGAAGGCGGTGACTCCCTTGATAATGATTGCATGCTCAGTGTATGGCCCCTGCAGGAATATTCCCAGAATGAGTCAAAGAGGCCAGTGGCCAGCTTAGATGCCTGGGCCTGACAATCTTCATGAAGCTTCTTTAGTTGAATGTTAAAAATGACCAACTCCTTGCAAAAGTTTGCTCCTTTACTGGTCTAAAGGGGACAAAATTTGAATGGTGCTGTTTTCTTCCTTGTGCAGGGCAGGGTTTACTTCCATGCACTTTTGAGCCAGACTGGATTTCTTTTTAAATAGGTTGATGTTGTATTTAGTACAGGATATACAGGATGTCACCACACAGATCAGACTCATAGTAGTTCTCCTGTTTTCAGCCTCCCAAGTGCTGGGTTTACACGTGTGTGCCACCACACCCAGTCTCAATGGCCGTGTCAGCGCACCCTGGGGATGGGGTTGGTGAGGCACACGGGGGATCCAACCCTAGTCCCTGAGTCTGCGTAAGCAGGTGCTTTAATTCACTGAGCTACCTGGCCATGTAGACAGAGGCTGTGTGACTGCCACTCAAGGCAGAGGGAGAGCCCACCTCAAGTGCGTGCCATCCTCTGTCCTTACCCACTTGGCCTCGTCTATGGTGCTTTGTCATGTAAAGTCTTATCTTCTCTTTCTTCACCATCTAACAATAATTCTCTTCTGGGCTGGGGAGATAGCTTGGTGGCAAAAGCTTCTGACTGGCAAGCACAAGGTCCCGAGTTTGATTCCTGGTACCGCATGCCATGCTGGCCCTGGAACCCAGCATGGTGGCACACGCCTGTAATCTCAGCACTAGGGAGGCTGAGACAGGAGGATCACTATGAGTCTGAATCATGTGATGAGAGCTTGTATCAAGAAAAAAAAAAATCTCTTCTATCTATGAAGAGGCAGTTCTTCATACTCTAATGCAAATGGCTGTCAGAGTTTCTTGTGATGCTTCTCCAAAGCTACAGTGCTTCTAAGGGTACTAATCCCATCCTGAAGGCTGGACCCTCATGGCTTCACCTAACCTCATTACATCCCCAAAAGCCCTGAGTATCATTACTGTGGGGGTTAGGGATTCAATATGTGAACATTAAGGGAAAGAAATGTTTAGCTCACCTTAGCATAAAGCTTCCTGGTTTGCCTGGGGAGAAGCCACACTGCGTGGTGCTTGATTTATCTTGCCTGCAGGCTCCAGAAGCAGGGGAGGGAGGGTTCAGTCCACAGAGTTGGGCAAGGAGAACTGGGAAAGACGTGGGGTGGACAAGGGAAGATGAACCCCTGGCAAAGACTATCCCTGGCCGAGCTTGCAGCCCTCAGAATCTTGGCCAGGCCATAGGCCGCTTCAAGGTTCCGCAGCCCTGGGATGCCTCATGGCCACCTGACCACAAAGGAAAGCTTGGGTTTCAGAGTCCAGGTGGTGGCCCCAGCCAGGGGGTTAGAAAACACAGCTCAGCAGGGAGCTGGAGGGGTGTTGGGGAGGCTGCTCTCAGATCTGGCGAGTGACGCCATCATTTAAAGTTATAGGGAATCAGGGAAAAGAAATTGGGGTGGGGAGAAAGAAAAATCAACTGTGGACATTTTTAGACATAACCTTCTTGCCAAATTTTTCCTTTTCTTAAAGTTAAAAACCCAATCTCTGGTCAAAGAAGCCAATAAGACAGGTGCAGTCTGGGTGGCCCCAGGGCAAAAGGCATTCTGTTGGAATGGGAATGAGGTGCTCTTTGCATAAACAAAGTGACCTGGGTGGGGCCGCCAGCTTTCTGACAGTCACCCTCCTCAGGCTTTGGGACTGAAGGGGGTGGGGGGCATTCTTCAAGCCTAGGGCTCCATCCTGCAGGCCCTTCTGTCGGGAAACTGTGGCCACTCACAGTGCACCATCATCACAGTGCCTCAGTCTTTTCTCCTGGTGATTCCAGGAGGGTGACATGGATTAGATTCACTGATTAGACTCACAATCATGAAAAGGGGAACCCTTTGTTTTTCAGTAAAGTGACCTTGCTAGCTCAGGGTCAGATGGAAGGGCAATGGCAGGAGCCAACGTAGGCTACAGGGCTCTGTTTTGCCATTTGTTAGGTTAGACAGGAGGAAGGAGGAAGCCAGACCTGACCTTGGGCTTGGGGGATAGGGCTGAAGCCTTAGGTAATGTGCCCCCAGGGGTGGCTGGTGTGCCTCTCCAGGGCAGTGGAACAAGAGCATCAACTGAAATCCAGAGCCATCTCCAGCTGGCCTCACTCTGAAGATTTCTGAGCCTCAGCTGCCTCATTGGTAAAATGGGAATTCTCGTTAGCTGTGCAGTCTCAGGCTGTAAAGGGGTCAGTAAGGTGCAGCATACAGTGTACAGAGCCATCTTGCTGGGCGCAGCAGCTGTGGCTGCCACCCCTTGCACAGCAGCTCCTTCACTTGGGGCTTTAGTGTGTGTGCTGAGGTTTGTATTCATTTTCATTCCTAATTTATTGCATGGAGGCCCAAAGTGGTCACTTATCTTGAGCCCAGGAAAGAAGCAGAGATGGGGTTTGATCCTAGGTGTTTGTTGCCAAACCTGGATAGCTCCTGGTTTCCTGGGCCAGAGTTTCGGGTTTCCCTCCCTTTGGTGACTCCCCGGTGTCTGTTAGGTGCTGTACCAGGATCACTACTAGGCTGACTCCAGGGTCTCTCCTGTTCATGTCCCTGTGTTGGCGAAGCACTGTCCCCTGCCTTTCCCAGACTTTCCCCATTCTGCAGTAACTGATGGCAGCTAGCAAGTAAGAACCACCCTCAACACTTCCATGAACTTACCAGCAGAGCCCCCAGTGAGGCAGGAAATTAGGGCATGACCAAAGGGCTGGGTGGGTCAAGGGTGCCTGATCTGTCAATCATGGGATCCAAAAACCCTGCACCAAGGACCAATCAGATAGTGCTCACTTCAATTCTTCCTATGAAAACTCAAGCAGGTTTCCAATTGGATGGCCCAGGTCTGATGTCAGCCTGAGGAGAGGAGGAAACAAAAGATGGCCGCTGTGAAGCTCATGGCTGCTGAGCTGCTCCCCCCTGGTGGAGTGTACCTCTTTTGTCCTACACTCCCTCTGCAGAGCATGTTTTTTTCCCTACCATTAATAAAGGTAGAACCTTGCTATCTTTTTCATTTGTCTTGGCCAGTTCTTTGCTCAGGATACCAAGACCCTAGTTAGAATCTCTAGAAGGGGTTCACAGCACCCCAGAACCCCAGTAATACCATCTATTCCACATGCACAGGTGAGATCAATAGTCACAGTCCCAGATTTCTTCAGGGTCTGGAATATTCCTGAATGCATGTCTGAGAGCCCAGATGTGCCAGCTCCTGTAACTACCATGGTAAGTCCAAGCAGACAAGACCCAGGTGCTCTTAGAGTTTGGTTTCTGTAGAGGAAGCCCAGGGGTGCCCTTAGTCATCTGGATGAACTCAGACCTATAACCTGGGATAAGTCACTCAAAAGCAATGAGTCAAGCTTGTGAAGAAGGAGAAGTAGAGAAAGCTGACTCAACGTGGAGTCTGAGAAAGGTTCCTTAAGAAAGTGGTGCTAGAATTGTGACATGCAAGGTAGGTGGGAACTGGTGAATGAAGCGAGGCCTGAGTGCTTTCCTTCATGAGTGTGAAGGCCCCTGCCTAGTGGGGAAAGGCTTGTGTTACATGAGCTGAGGAGGGAAAAGTGAGATAGATGGGAGAAGTGGCTGGGGGAGCAGGTAGGTATTGATATAAAGGGTGTGGAGTCCAGTAATGCAACATGTGAAACTCTGGAGAGTTTTAATTTGGTGGATGCTGCTGAGGAGTTCTCTAATTGGAGTTGTAGTTTTGCTGTTGGGTTGAGATTAGACTGAAAGCAACGCTGGCGATTTATGGATTTAAGACCTGTGGCCATGAACCTGGGCCAGGTAAGAGGAAATGATGTCTCTGACCAAGGTGGAGGTAGTGGTAATGGAGCCAGATGGCTGAGTGAAGTCTTTGGGAATGTTCTAGGTATAATGGCTTTTTGAAGTACTGTAACAGGAAGTGGAGGCCCAATGATGCCATCAGACAGAGAAAGCCTGCTTCAGGGGTTCACAGTCTACAAGGAAGGGAGGGACACATGAACGTGCCTTGGTGAGCATGGCTGTGGTGGAGGGCTGTAGAAATGGCCACAAGGTGTACTATGTGGACAAGGAGAAGTAGAGAAAGCTGATTCAACGTGGAGTCTGAGAAAGGTTCCTTAAGAAAGTGGTGCTAGAACTGTGACGTGCAGGGTAGATGGGAACTGGTGAATGAAGCGAAGCCTGAGTGCCTTCCAAGCATGGGAGCCACGAGTGTAAAGGCCCCTGCCAAGTGGGGACAGGATTTTGTTACATGAGCTGAGGAGGAAAAATTGAGATAGATGTGAGAAGTTTGTTTCCTCCTCTCCTCAGCAGTATGGGTTCCTGCTTGCTCTATCAGTAGACTGAGATGTCCCTCACCCCACCACGGAGCTTGGCCAGCCTCATGATGAGCTTTGGTCAATAAACTGTGGTAGAAGTGGTGATGCACAGCTTGAAGTCTTGTCCTCTAGCAGCCTTGGCACTTCCACTATAGCTTGGAACCTTGTGGAGTTTCTGGGAGAACAGATCCAGAAAGACTCCTTGATGAGAGACACATAGTCCAAAATCTCTGTCACCTTAGCTGAGAGCAGGACTACCACGTCTATAAGCAAAGATCTTAAATGCGTGAACTCTGAGATGTCTAGATGAGCACAGATGCATGAGTGAGTTCAACCAAGAACTGGGATAGTCTCAGATCAACAGAGTGGTTAATGCTTATTGCTGCAAGCAGGTATCAAGTACATATAAGGGAACTATCACCCAGGGCCAGAGAGACACCTGCATTTATACAGAAAGGTTCTTTGAGTCAAGGTTTCAGTGCTGTAATTAAGGCTGGCTTTGAACTCAAGACAATTCTCCTGCCTCAGCCTCCTGAGCTCCATGGTTAGTTATACACAAAATTTTGATAGAATCCTGTAATCCTCTCATGTTTATAATGTCTATAGGTTCTTTTGAGTTACAAAGACATAGATAGCTGAGCAGTTGCAATAGAGACCCAATGACATGCAGAACCTAAAATATTTGCTCTCTGATACTTTATGATATAATTTGACTTCTGCTGTGAAACTAGTGAGATATGAAATGGGTTGTTATGCAGCCTAACAGATGTACTCAGGGGCCAGAGTACAAGGGCCAGGGAATGGACAGACAAAGGAAGGATAAGCTCTCTCTCAATGGACCTTGACATGGCGTGGTTGGGAGAGGCTCAGTAGAGGAAGTGATGTTAGTGGAGTGTTCAGTCATGAGTAAACTCAGACTCAGAGGGAAATAATGAAGAAAAGAAGGGTCAGAAGCACTGTAATCAGGCCCAGGTCAGGTGACTGCTTTCCTGGTTCCTGTTTAGTGACACTTTCTCCCCTGCTCTCATAGGCAGTTGAGCCTTTTGGGGAAGAGAGGATCATGGGACCAGATGAAGCTGGTTTGCATCCCAGCTCTGCTCTTCCTAAGATGTGCAATTATGAGCAATTTATTTAGTTTCTTTGTTCCTTAGTTTCTTTATCCCAAGACTGAGGAAACACCTACTGATTTTATAAAGTTGTTATGAACTTAAATAAGATAATGGGCACAGGTTCTGGTATTTTATTATAACTGTAAAGAAAGTGGTGCAGAAAAAAGCAACTTAGAAATGCTTGCCATGGGGCTTCTGTTTTAACTAAGATGATCCTGCTCAGTTGTAGGAAAAAGTTTCCCTGGTTCTGGCATCTTGCTGGCCCCCCAGTTCACACTCCACCCCCTGAAAGTCCACTTTGTTCTGTGCTGAGGGCTTGGCCCCCTGTACTTGTTTCTGTGTCCTGTCTTTCTAGGCTGTACCTGTGCACAACAGCACTCAGAGCAATGAGAATGTATAGGTGATGAGACAGACTTGGGAACATGCTCCTCTGAGGACCTGTCACATGTCGAGCCATGCACTGGACTGTGGGATTGAGGATGCCTATGTCACAGTCCCTGTGTTTTCCCAGAACAGAGTCCACTGTGGGAGGCGAACTGGTGACACTTGTTTTCAACACCAAATGATGAATGTAGGGCAGTGGGAGCACAAAACTCCAGAGCATACAACATCGCTTGGGGCTCCAGGACATGTTTGGGACCAGTGTGAGCTGAGTCTTCCTGCATAAGCAAGAGCTGCCATATAAAGCATGAGGAGGAAGGCACCAGACAGAGGGTACATGGGCAGAGGCATAGTGATGCAGCAGCTCAGCCTGTGCAAGGCATGATGGGAACTTGGTGCCAATGAGCAAGAGCCAGAAGCAGCAGAGTGAGCAAAGTTTAAACCACATCACAAAGAAAGGACAGCGTCACGGAGGGCCTGCCAGATTGGTCACTGGACAGAGTGGGATATGGGGACTTAAGGGACCTCCCCATGGGCCATCATAACAGGTGATCATTTCTGCCATCTTGGCTCCCAAGGAGGGCAGGAGGTAAGAAAGATTCTGGGTCCTTTCTGTTGTGGAGGCCACGTGGCTTCAAGATTGGGCTCCACTCTGTTTCTTACCAATCCATAGGAGATTTCATTGTGCCATTTCCTAATGTGGGCTGAAACTCAGAGGGGCTGATACACCACAGTGGGGGGTGTGTAGGTGCACTGAGACAGCTCCAAGAGGGCCAGGGACAAGGCCATTCTGCAGAGTTCAGAGACAGTTGGAAATCCTTTACACTCTTCCAGATGAATGAAGAAGTGAATCCAAACCTGGAAGTAGATATTAAAAAAAGGTCTCATCATCACTTTGGGAGCTGAGATGTTCAAGAGTCAACAGAAGAGGATTTCTCAATGAGGAACTGACCACCAAAGGGGAAAAGTACCCTTCAGAAACGCTTCCTGCTAGAAGTCAAATGATAAGCAAATAAGAGTTGCACCATCAAGCTATGTTCTTTCTTGGGTCATTTTCTGGGTCTAGAATAGGCTGTTTTCTTTAGCTCTAGATTCAGCTGCCCCAGGCCTTATTGCTCTAGTCCCTGGCTGCAGAGTGGGACTTCCACCCAGTCTGCTTGTGTAGGGCCTAGGTTGGCATCGGAGGGTTCTTTAGAGATGGGCCTGCAGGGAATGAGAGGAGAGCAGACTTCCCTGGTTACCCTCCATGCGTTCTCGTTCCTGGGCCTCCACAAGGACTCTGCAGCCTGCCTCAAGCCAGCCAAGGGCAAGTCCATTTTCCTCTTCATGATTTAGGATTAGAGACCTCACATATTCAGATCTGAGCTCTGAGTGTCCCTCACCTTGGAGACTGGAAAAGGGCTGGCTTTGGCCAGCAGTTGTCCCCCTCCCAGTACCTGGCAGGCCATAGGTTCTGGGGATTTAAGGGACCTCCCCTTGGGCCATCATAACAGGTGATCTCAATATAGTGCCTGGGCTCAATAGGTTCACTCTGTGGGCAGAAGGCTGTCTTCTCACTGGTTTTCTTGCCATCCTCAGCCTCAGTTTCCATTTCTGAAAAGAGAGACAACAGAGTTCTCACCTCACAGGAATGAGCGATGTGCTGAGGTAAAATGCCTGAGGCCTGCTCAGGAGAGCCCTGGGGAGCATCCTTGTCATACCCCATACCTAACAGTACCCTCATGACAGACCACATCCAGGCCCCTCATGGTTGGGGAGAAGCAGAGACAAAGGCTGCTCCCTGAAACTCCAGAAGAAGAGGTTTCTAATTGACTTTCAGATATGTGGGTGTGTTTGTGGGTCTTGAGTGTGTATGTGAGTGCAGTGTGTGTGTGTTATGAATGTGTATTGTAGTTAGGGTTTACAAGAGGAACAATTTAATACAGAATACATAATTTGTAGGATTCTTTTATAGTAGTCATAAAAAACTCAAATACAAAAGGAGTACAGGAAATCTATCTACACACCAGGGACCAAAGATTCCAGCCAAGGGCCTGGTCCGCTGGCAATTCCCTGCATGAGTCCACCTGAAGACCTGCATCCCAGGTGTCCAGCTGGAGACCTACAGCCCATAACAATGTCTGCCTCCCATGAGTCCAGCTGGAGACCTAGAGCCCTAACAATGCCTGCCTCCCATGAGTCCAGCTGGAGGCCTAGAGGCCATAACAATGCCTGCCTCTCATGAGTCCAG
>PVKA01006017.1:0-78193 GCA_004027165.1 Ctenomys sociabilis | reverse complement strand
GTTCTTGTCATTGTGGTCTCTCTCTAGAACATCTTTTAGTAGCCTGTGAAGGGATGGCTTTGTCATCATGAAATTCTTTAGTTGTTCTTTGTCGTTGAAGTATTTCACTTCTGCATCAAACTTGAAAGAGTGTTTTGCAGGGTATGATAGTCTGGGCTGGAATTTGTTTGTGTACAGGACTTGAAGAACTCTGCTCCATGCTCTCCTTGCCTTCATGGTTTGTGTAAAGAAGTCAGCTGTAATTTTGATGGATTTTCCTTTAAATATGATCTTTTTCTTCTCTCTAGCACATTTCAGTATTTTTGTGTTGGACTTCTGGTATCTTGGCTGTTATATGTCTCGGTGTGTTTGTAGTTGTGTTGAAGTTATTTGGTGCTCTGTATGCTTCAGGTACCTGAATGTTGGATTGTTTCCTCATATTTAGGAAGTTTTCTGCAATTATTCTCCCAGAATTCTTTTTATGTCATTTGTATTGAGTCCTTCATTTTCATTGATACCATTAATCTCACATTGTTTATCCTGGCATCATCTTGCAGGTAATGGATTATTTTTCTTGCATTCCTGTTGTTTTTAAGAGATCCTTTCTCACCTTTCCCCTAGGTGCACCAGCATCTTCAAGATCTGGAACTTTGTCTGCACTTTCACTCACATGGTTTTGTAGACTCGTGATTGATATTTTTAGTTCTTCTCTATCTCTTTGACTCTATTTCATGTGTTCTATTTCTTTTCTGTATTTCTCATTCAATGAATCCATCATGTTTGTGATCTCCTTTATTTTTTTTTTAATCCATGTCTTCTTTAGAGGTAGTTATTAATTCTTTTTGTTTCTTCCAAGTTGGATTTCCTCTGCATATTTCTGGACTTGTTTCTGTATTTTAGATGCTATGATTTCAAAGAATTCTTTTTTTCAAAGAATTCTTTTTTTATTTCAGAAATTATTTCTGCTTTGAGCTCCTCATGACCTTTCTGGTATTGTTTCTTTGCTTCAGATGCTGTTGATTCATACTTTTCAGGTGGAATAGTGCTCTCTGCAGTTGTTCTGTGTGAGCATTGGTTTTCCCCCCGATGTTTCTGCATTTTATTTTTTATTTCAAATGCTATGTATTCAGATATTTTTTTTTATGTCACGAATTAATTCTCATCTGAGTTCCTCTATACCTTTCTATTGTTGTTCCTTTGCTTCTGTACCTCTTAATTCATTCATTTCAGCTGAGCTAGTGTCCTCTGCACTTACTGGTGGACTCAAGGCCTGAAATTGCATTTTTCTCCTTGTCCTTGTCTTTTTGTATAGCACTGACATCTGACCTTTGGTGTAGAGCTTTGGTGTAGGTATAATCTTAACGTGTAATGAGATTTGGGTGCCAGTGTGTTAAGTTTGAGATTAAGCAGTTATGCCTGTCCTGGATCTAGCTGTTGTGTTCAGTTCCTTTTCGCTACAGCTCTTTTGGTTCCGCTTTCTTTGTTCCTGGCTGAGCTATGCTGTGTCAGGCCCCTTGGCATGGACTTGGGATCGCAGGGAAAGGGGACTGCTGGGAGAGATCCTTCCAGCACGGCAGGCCTGGAGCTCTCACTCATTGGCTGAGCTGCACTGGCTATGGGGCCCTGGGATCACTGGGAAAAGGGATGTCTTCTTATTTTTTGATGTTGTCATTATCTTCTCTTTCCAAATAATATAGTTTTCATTGTAAAATTCTTTCACTTCCTGGGTTAAAATTTAGTTATTTAATGTTTTGAAATTATTGTGAATGGTATTTTCCCTCAGTATCTTTTCTTCTTGGTTTGCAGGATTGCTATCCATTTTTTTGGTGTCAATTTTATACCCTAATATTTGCTTATTTTGTTTATTAATTTTAGAAACTTTATGTAAAAAGTTATGTATGAAATCATTGTCTGCAAGTCCCCTTAATTTCTCTTTTATTCCAGATATTCCTGGATAAAATTTTGAGTACCTTATTGAATAAGAATGAAGAGAGTGGAGAATTTTGTTTTACTCTTGATTTTAGAAAAAAGCTTTTAGTTTCCTCCTATTTAATATATTGTTGACAAATGGAGTATTACTCAGCCATAAAGAATGATAAACTTGAAACCTTCATATTTAAGTTGATGCCACTTTAAGATATATTCATAAGTGAAATAAACCAGATCCACATGTGTAAATATCATATAGACTTCCTAGTATAAGAACTCAAAAGAAGAAATACAAATAGAAAGATGTAACACAATTAAAAGGAAAGCAAGAACTTGAGGATTAGACAACGAAAGGTAGGCGAGGAGGAAAGGTAGGAAATATGACAAGGGCAAAATCATATATTATATGCACAAGAGGGGTAAGGAAATGACCCTGAGAACTATCAGCAGGTTGTTGAAACTAGCAATTACTTGGTGGGATTCTCACCCTGAATAACTATATATGCTGATGCCTGTGAACTGAACTACTGCGCTGAAGATAACAATGTGTAGATCCAGGACAGGCAAGGGTCACACTTGCAATGCCTGTCATTCTGGTCTTCTAAATATGTACTTGTCATGACATACCAATTATGGCCAGACTGCATCTCAAGTAAATGTTTTTTTAAAGGGTAATAAATGAAAAAAGAGACAAGAAAAAATGTTACAGGACTGTCCTGCTACAGTGATGTATATGGTTAGATTTCTGTTTCTGTGTAAAATGTGTAACTGTTTATTCATAGTTTTAAAAATATTTTTTATTTCTTAAATTCATTTTCCACATTCTGTAGAGACTTAAAGCTTAAAATATCAATACTTGTTGGAAAACACATGTTCCATCTTATGCCTCAGATGTTCGATATTCAGACAGACAGTGAGGTCAAACCCAACTGCATATGTTGTAGAGCAATAATAAGCTTCTCTTCTGGAGGGTTAACAACCTAAGTTTGCAGACCATAAATCAGAGAAGAAGGGCTCCAAGGATAGCCAAGATTTTGGCCCTAGCCTTTCAAGTTCAATGAGGACTCAGGACATAGGAGAACCTACACTGTAACATCATGTAGCTCAATTGTGTTCCACATGTTTTGATCTAGGAGATTATGGGGCCACAGAGGAATGTGATCAATGATGTAGTGTGCCTAAGGAGAGTCACATGGAGAGAAAGCATTCTCTCAGGCTTTCACAGAGAGTAAATTGGCCAAGTAATGGCTGTGACTCAATGACACGGTTGACAATGACAAAAGATCTACAAAGTGCGGTACAGGATTTTGGGATAAGACCTGAGGGGACTTGACTGGCCTTGTCAGATACAAAGGTTACATTTCTTATTATATAAGACTTGCTTTATCTTGGTCTTAACCATCCAGTAGAAACATGCAGAAAAGAGGTATGAAAAGTGAAGCCATGTTAATATGCTGAGCTGTCGAAGGCTCAAGTCAACAGATTCGGACATTGCCAGTCCTGTGGATAACCCACTACTATTGTGGACTACTGGACTACATTGGAATATTTTGCTGAATTCATGCACCTACCATATTTGGATAGTAATGGAATATGCATCTGACAAAACTAAACAGAAAAAAAGGAGATATAAAAGAAGGACAGTTTTGTATCTGTATATACAAAAGATTTAAGATAGTTATATAGCTACTTTCTCTTAATTCAATAAGAAGAAAGATTTATACTAATAGTGTTTGGACAGGATATCATGTCTGCATCTTGTGCTATGAGTGACTACTACAAAGACATCAATATGCAATGTATTAATTGTTGTAACTTTCTTACTATCTTGTTTTGAAGCTGTTTCATTCCAATTTTTTTCAATAAAGTTAATAATAAAAATATATGGTCAGATGGAGATCTGACTTTTATCAGATGGAGATAAGTTACTTGTATATTTACATTCTTCAGGGTTTTTATTTATTTATTTTTTTTTTGTAGGAACTGGGTTTGAACTCAGGCCCTTGTGCTTGCCAGGGAAGTGCTCATTCCACTGAGCCATGTCCCTGGTCCTTCTTCAGGTTTTTTTTTTAAAAAAATGGCCAAGTGTTGGATTTTGCAAGAGTCTTTGTTGCACCTATCAAGATGATACTGGGATTTTTGTCTTTTCTTCTGTTTATGTGATGTATTACATTTATTGATTTCTGGATGGTTAAACATCCCAGCATCCTAGGATATGGCCTACTTAATTGTGGTGTGTGATCTTTTGATGATATGTTGCCTGGTTTGCCAATGTCTTGCTGAGAATTTTTACAAATATATTCATTAAAGAGATTGCCCTAAAATTTCCTTGCTTCCTTCCTTCTTCTCTCTCTCTCTCTCTCTGTCTCTCTCTGTTTCTCTCTTCTTAAGATCTTTTCTGGTTTTGGTGTCATGGTAATACTAGCTTATAGGATATATTGGTGGTACACCTTCTCTTAAATTTCACTGATGTGTTTGAAAAATGTTGATGTTAGATCTTCCAGAAGTTCTGGTAGGATTGGCAGCGAATCCATGGAATCCCAGGCATTTTGTAGTTGGTAGTTTTGTTTTGTTTTTTAATTTTGGCCTCAACTTTATTGTCTATTATTGAATTGTTCAGAGTTTTTATAGTTTTTCATCCAGTTTAGATTAATTAATATGCATCTAGAAATCTATTTCTTCCTGATTTCCCAAATAAGCTTTTTATTCTTTTGGTAAATTTGGCTAGTTTTTTGTTTCTCATAGTTTTGAAGACTAGCCTTTAATTCAGTGATAAATTGCATTTGTTACTGAATATCAATTTCATTAATTTGTGCACTAGATCATTTATTTTGAGATTTTTTTGTATGTGATGTTGGGATTTACTCCCATTATAAGCTTCCTTCATAGGATAATTTGCATTGCGCCCTACAGGTTCTGGTATTTTTCTCTGATTTTTTTCATGACCCATTATTCAAGTTTATATTGTTCAATCTCCATGCATTTCTGTAATTTCTGTGGTCCTCATACTGTTGCTTCCTATTTTCATCGCATTATGGTCTGATTATATGTACGGAACTATTCTTTTCTATCATGTAAGAAGTTTTATGGTCCAGGATGTTGTCTACCTTGGAGAAAGTTTCATATGCTGCTCGGAGGATTCTATTCTGTTGTTGGGCAGAACACGCTGCACATATTACTAAGTCCATTATCTCAAATGTGAAGATTAATTTTGAGATTTCTTAGTTTTTTAAAAATCTAGTTCATCTGTTTGTGAGTGTGGGGTTTTGACATCCCATTTTGATTGTATTGATGTTTACTTGGTCTTTTATGTATAGTGGTATGGTATTTGTTTTATGAACTTGGATCCACTGGTGTTGGCACATGTATAATTGCTATCATTATCTCTTTATGCTAAATTGCTTCCTTTCCTAGTATGTTGTGGTTTCTTTTGTCTCTTCTGATCAATTTTGGCTTGAAATACAGATTATATGAAAGTAGGACAGCTACAACAGGATGCTATCCAACAGGCTTATTTCAGTCAACTTTTGCATGAAAAATTGTTTTCCTTTCTTCAATTTTTAATCCATAGTCCTCTAAAATATTAAATATGTTTCTTTTATGCACCATACCACTGGATTCTTCTGCTGTTGTTGATCTATTCTCTCTTGTATAGGGAGTAGAGATCATTTACATTGAGAATTATTACTAAAAGGTATTGTCACTCCTTTCATTGTGTTGTTTTTATTTTGTTGATTCCTTTATTTTATTTTTTTTTTGGCCTATCTCACCCTGCTTATTTGATTCATTCCAGTAGACATTTTAAGTCTAATATCTTTATTATCTTTGTGTAGGATGTCCTCGATATTTTCTTATAGTTCTGGTCTGGTAGTTATACATTTTTAAGGTGAACTTTGTCAGGAATGCCTTAATTTTGGCAACAACTTTGATAGATAATTTTGCAGGTTATATATATATTTTGTATTTTTATTGATTTTTTGTTAGTTAAAGAGAGTACAAAATAGCATTTTTTTAATGTATTTGGTACAAGGTCTCACTATGCAGCTTGGACTCATAGTGATCCTCTTGTTTTCAGCCTCCCCAGTGCTAGAATTACAGGTGTGTGCCACCACACCTGGACTCGGTCGCTGTCTTACTGTGCCCCATGGACATGGCCAATGTGGCTTGCAAGACCAGAATCAAACCCTAGTCCCTGTACTTGCCAAAGTAAACACTTAATCTGCTGAGCTGTCTCACCAGCCCTCAAAATAGTATTAAAACAGAAAAATTACAAATGATACCAAATTTTGCTAAACAAAATAATATGAATTTCACAGTATTTGTTGTAATGCATAGTGTTTCCTTCAAATTAGTTGTTTGTATTATCAGATATATCATGCAAAAATGGAAGAAGACAGAAAAAGAGAAAAAAGTGCATAAGAAATTAAGAAAAGGAAAAAGCATTGAAAAAACAAGACAAAACAAATTAAGCATTAACTGCTCCTTTCCAGAGACCAGAAATCCACAGTACAGTTGTGCAAAGCATGCTGCTTTTATACACAGGTATAACTCATTTCCCCTATTTCCTTTCTTGTCTTTCTCCTCAACTCAGTAATTCTTTCCATATTGAACAGGTTCATTCTCTTTTCCTACTAGCTATTGTACCCTTCAGATTTTATTATTCTTTCAGGTTCTCACATTAAGGAGACAATACAATGTTTGGATATGCCAGTCTGATTTATTTCACTTAAGAATATAGTCTAGTTGCATCCTTTTACCATTAAAAGCCTCAAATTTATTCTTTTTTATAGCTGAGTAATACTCCATTATGTGAAAATATCACATCTTCTTTATCCATTCCTCAGGTGATGGGTATTTGGTTTGTTTCCAAGATTTAGCTATGACCAATCACATTTGCAAGCTGTATTAACCTGAACCGAAGGCGGGTGGCATAACTCAGCAGTCTAAGTGCCTGCCTAGGCAAGTGCGGTCAATCCCCAGCACCACATATCACACCAGCCCCACCCTAACTGCTCTGATTGGGTCACATAGACTGGGTGTGGTGGCGTACACCTGTAATCCCAGCACTGGGGAGGCTGAAAACATGGCAATAACTATGAATCTGAGCTGCATAGCAAGACCTGTACCAAGTATACCAAGAAAAAGTCTGAGCTCTAAGGGCTGTAGAGCTCCTGCCTGACTTTCTGGGCCTTTAAGATTTGTGTTGAGTGGTCTTCTGCAGTTCTAATAGTCTAACCTTTGTTGGTGATTTGCTGTTCTTCCACAGCACTTTGTGTTGATCTTCTGTGGTTTGTGACAATGAGAAATACTTGTGTGATCACGTTTGTCTGGGGATCCACCTGGCTCAATGCTTGTATGTTGGATCCTTTGGAAGTCTTTTTTTCAAAAATGTATTTGGAAAAAGTGCCCATATGTCTCAAATTAATATGACATTTTTTGTTGAGGGGAAGGGTCTATGGGGTTTTTAGGGTCTCACTACTAGATCGGACTCATAGTTATCCACCTGTTTATAGCCTTCAGAGAGCTGAGATTACAAGTGTGCACCATCATGGCCAGTCCCAATTGCCATCTCAGCAACCCCTGGCCCCTGGCCCGCTTGCAATACTTTAATCCACTGAGCTATTTGGCTGGCCCTAACATGACTTTTTGAACTAGCTCAGAGAATACATTTCTGGTGGTAGGACATGAAGTCTGTAGTTCTTTTTTGTTGTTCTGTATTTGGTACAGGGTGTCGCTATGCAGCTCAGACTCCTAGTGATTCTCCTGTTTTTAGCCTCTCCAGTGCTGGGATTACAGGCGTGTTCCCCCATGCCCAGTCACCGGCTCAATGACCCAGGGGTAGGGCTGGCATATGTGGTACTGGAGATCTAACCCTGGTCCCTGTGCTTGCCGAGCCAGGTGCTTAGTCTGCTGAGCTCTCTTGCCATCCCACTTTGGAAGTCTTATGATTTCTGTTAAAAGATGTTTTTGTGCCACTCATGCCATCTTCTAAATTAATTTCAGTTCATCTTGGGTTAGTCTTTGCATCGTCTAACAGCTGGCATTATTATAAATGCATAAACTCATAGATTTAAAAATACATGGTATGTGGCAACTTTTAAATAATGTTCTTAAAAGCTTTCTTCCAAAATGCCTTCAGATGCAGTTCCTCAGGAGCATTTCCCCGCTCCTTCCCAACCACACTTATCTCCCAAAAAAGTAACAGCTATCCCGGAATTCTATGGAAACCACTTCCTTGGCCTCACAGTTCTATCACTCAATGGTGCAATCCAGGCACCATAATTTAGTCTTGCCCATTTAAAAAGATAACTATATATTTCAAATATCAAAATCTCTTAGGCTATACTTCCATTCCATTTTTACTTTTCCCAATAATTAATCTGTGTAGAACCTGGGATGATTAAATTACAGTTTCCTGCAGTCTAACTGTCACTAGTTATATACATGGTGCCTTTCAAAAGCGTTTCATTACAGTACAGTACTTGTACAGTGGAACCTCAGCTTAAGAACTTAATTTGTTTTCCAATTTTAGGGAAAATGGATGCATTTGTGTTTGTGTGGGGAAGACGGCCTATGCTTATGTTTGTGCCTGCTGTGGAGTTTGGGAACCAAAGCAAACTTTTCCTAAATGCTTTTCTTTGAGAACTGAATTGGTTATGAGGAAAAGTGCTCATAGGCTCTACTGTGTCTCCTCCAGCTCCGCAGGCTGACCCCGAAGTTTGCCTCTGTTACACATGACCCTCTAACAGGCTACAGCTGACGAGGCATGCTTTCAGCAGGGGGTACCTGTCTCCCGGGCCAGCTCTCTGCAGTTAAGCAGCCATCGATGTGAGACATCTGCACATAGGGGTCAAAAGAAATTAAATAATTTAAAATTACTCACTTTAATTATCCTACATAACACACACAGCATTCTCGAAAAAGTAATAATATTACCATCACAAGGATAATTATAAGGAACAGCTGAAAATTTTTAGATACCTGCTTTTATGTTCCCCATCTTTCAAACCTTTAAACTAGATCTGTGCTATGTAGCCATTGGATACTCTTTCCCTTTAGGCTTATTTCATTTGTTTCTGCAATTATGTTTTATGATCACTACCTATTCTTCTGACAGTGTCTCTCTAGTTATTTTAGTTGTGTTAAGTTTATGCTACACTTACCTTTCTGGGCAGAGAAAATAGCCTTGAATTCTATCAGGTTGATAAGAGTTTGCTAGAGCCTTTTATACTTGAAAGTCAGCTATACTATTAGGAAATTCTTGGATCACATTTGCTTATTTTGAATGTCTTAAATATATCGTTTTCTCTGGAATAAAGCATTATTGTCAACAAAATATGAAAAGCTAATTTTATTTCTGTTGTGAATCACTTGCTGCTTTGGCATAGATTACCAAGTGATTTTTTTTACCTTTAGGATTAGTAATTTCATCAGCACATCTTGGGGTTGGTTGTTCCTGGTATGCATTTTTTAGAAACATGCCAAGCCCTTTAAATATAAATTTTAGTGGGACATGGTGGTGAACACTTATAATCCCAGAATTTGAGAGGCTGAGGAAGGCGATTTTCTATGAGTTTGGGCCCAGCCTGGGATACAAAATGGGTCTAAGGCAGCCTGAGCTGCACAGTGAGAGCCTGTCTCAAACACAAACATATACATACACAAAAGAATTTTAATAAAAGGCAAAAGATTTATACGATCTGAAGAGAAACCAGAGTATGACACAAGAATTTTAAATTCAAAAAGTCAAAGAAATTTGAGTTCCTTGTTTTTAGCATTCCTGTCATACTTTGACTTTTGCTATTTCCTTACAGACTCCCACTATTTGTAAACTGGATGTCATTGATCCGTCTTCAATATATGTCATTTTCTCCTGGATGATGTTCTCTTCATTGTGCTTTAAGTTTAAAACATTTTCCTCTTATCTTGGCATGGCTGTACCTGAGTACTCTGAGAGGCTGAGGCAGGAGGGTCACAAGTTTGAGAATAGCCTATATAATTGTTGTTTATCAGGTTATTATTCTGCTTCCAGGAGAACCTCCAGATTTTTGCTTTTTCAGTTTTGTTTTATTTGAAACTGCTTTTCCTATAATTTTGGAAGTGCACAGTTCAGAATAGCTTTCTGGTGTCGTAGTGCTCTATTTCGTTGTTTTCGTGTTGTATTAAAAATGTAACAGCTGCTTTGAAGATGCATGGATACATTCCCTTCTTCCACGCTTACTTATACCTACTTTACTATTGATATCCAGTGCACATTTATTCCACTCTTAGGAATTCTCTTTGCAGAAGTGCCCTAGAAGGGGGGCGTGTGGAGGCTTACTTTGGTGACTGCTTAAAGGCTGGTCTGCTCCAGATCCTTCAGTCATCCTTAGGTGCCATTGCGACAGACCAGCAATAATGATGGGCCACAGTGGCATTCTCTTATTTCATGTCCATCAGGTATCTGTTCTGTCACTCTGCTTTTTCCTGTATGGATACTGGGGGTCTTGTGGCAGTGGATGGTTTGAGGCTTGTGAATACAACTTGACATGTAGGGCGAACTAATTTCCAAAAATGACCTCAGCATTTTTTCTGTATAACGCATGTATAACGCATGCCAACTCTCACATCAAGAAGTGATGACTGTTTTTCCTTCTAAATCTAGGGTGACCCACTGACTGACCTGAGCGGTACAGTGTGGAGAGAGACATTCTAGGGAGTCTTTCGGTCCACCCAGCATTTCAAAAGGCCAAGTGTTAGAGAGGCCACATAATGAAATGAATGAAGTGCTCAGAAAAATGGTTCTTGCTGAGCTTCCAGACAGCCCTGTGAGGGGTCATGATCACACTGTGCCCCAGGGTAGTTCCGGATGACTGCAGATTGTCCTGGGAGAGACGAGAGCATGCTCATTGAATTGTGATACAAGGGGCCCATGTTTTTAAATATAGAAATAGGTAAATAAAGCAGGAAGCTTTGTTATAAATGTTGTCTATATTTTTAAATTTCATTATCTGCATGATCCTCTTTTTCCATGGGGATTCACAGCGGTCTAAAGCAATGTCATGTAATGCCCCTCACCCAAATCTTCCCAGTTTGACATAAGATTATAAGATTCATCTCAGATAGACCTCCGTCAAGGTCCATAAAACCACCAAGGAGTGTAATTCAGAACCAGAACAGAACACAGGAAGTTTGGAGCTTCCCCACATGAACTTTGGCCTTCTAACCCCAGATGAAGACACACTCATAGCTTCTTATTTTCTGCTTCCTTTCCTCATGTGAGTTTACTTGTTAACATTGAGTAAGCTAATCACCCACTTCTTTGACATTCATTTCCTGGATGAATTTGACATCCTAATTTTCGAGATTTAGGTTGTTCGGAGTATCAACTAAAATTCTGAACAAACATAACATAAAAAAGTGAGCCTGAGTTATATGTGCACCACACATAAGCTAATAACTTGGTTCATTTTCAAACCAATCCATTCAGCCATTCAAAAAGTATTTACTCAGTGCTTACTATGGCTCCAGAAATGCCCTAGCTCTTCGGACACTGGATAGATACCAGAAAACAAAGCCAGCCTCCCTATTCTGAAGGAAATTGGAGGGCGGTGGCTTATATTCTTTAAATGTTTGTTCAGTGGTCATCTTACTGTTACTTAAACACAGTCTTGGGGAGGTGCCAACACCACTTCCACACCCCCATCGCAGCCTTGGGTCGCTTCCTGAGGACTGCTGGTAAATACCATTGTGTTCATGTAATTACATTTTTGGCGATGGCATCCAGTCTTTTGAAAATTGGCTTCACCTCATTTTTTCCTTAATCCGAGTCTTATTTCAATGATTATATATATATATATATATATATATATATATATATATATATATATATATATATATATGTGTGTGTGTGTGTGTGTGTGTGTGTGTGTGTGTGTGTGTGTGTTTATATATCTTTATATATGAAGAACTTTAACATTTTTAATCACCATAGAATTGTGGAAGTGGGCACTTCTTAAACTAAGTAATAATTTAGGGTGTTTGCCTGTGTAAGGGGGCAGCAAGATATGAGAAAAGGACTATAATAAGAGGTTGTTAAAAGAAGAAAAGACAACAAATAAACATTCTGAACACTAACAATTTAAGCAAATATGGTTTTTAGAAGCTTTCTTCATGTGCTATCTGGAAATGTATGCTAACAGGAAACTTTCTGCCCATCGCTGACTCTCTTTTCCCATCCTTGGGGCTGCTGGGAACTGTTCCTGGGTGGAAGACATTGTCATTGTTTATAATCTTCATAATCCTACATAGACGTGAATGACATATATTTAGAAGTCAAAATAAAGCCTTCAGTAGATCTTCAATTTAATGGAAACTAGTCTAGTCATTTGGGAACCACAAGAGCTTTTTAGGGAAAACCTGGCTGTGCCAGAGGGAGGAAGTGTGGGTGTACCGGGTCCCAGGACACCTGTGATGTCAGTCATCCCCAGCCTGAGGTGATTGGCTCTGACGAGCTGTGGCAGAGTTTAAATTCCTGTAACATCAGAGAAGTGTTCAGAGGAGCAGCACAAGAGTGACTTCGCTGAGATTCCTCTGTGAGAACTTCAAACTGGTCTTTTGGAGACCAGTCTTTGGGAACTTAAGAGGGTAAGACATTTTTATCATGTGATTTTTCTATGACTTTACTATGCTATTTGAAAATACTAAATGTGTTTACTTGAGAGGTATTATGATATACAGAAAAGGCTAGGTAAAATGATTCACATTTTTGTTTGATTCATGTTTTGATGCTGAAGTGAAAAATGATATTAAAATGTCATGTTAAATGACACATTAAATCAGTGGAGCCTGATGTCTTTCTTGGTAATACTTCAATTAGATCCTTTTAAAAAGAGAGTTTGCTGAACAAAGGGGTGGTGGAAGGTCAGTTTGAAGTTGTGTTTTAATTAGCACAGCAAGTAAAATTTCTTCATTTAATGTTTCTAAATGCAAAGATGTCATGGAGACTCTAAACTAGACTGGTAGAATTTTCAAAATTGAGTTTTTCAAATTGAAAACCATTTAATACTATTCCTTGCAATAACATTGAGTAGTATTCAATATGAACTGAAAAAATAATTGATTACGGACATGAGCCAGGGTGTGACCATTACAATGTGTTATCTTGGCTAGTAGGGTGTTCATGATAGCATGATAAATTTCTAGTTGGAATTCAATAAATGTTGAATATAATTATCTCTTGAAAGTTTTCTGGAGTAGAAGCTGTAGTAGGTATGTGTATAATTTATCCATATGTATTTTTACCTGCTGTGCTTTCCATGTCTTCATCCCTATCAGCAATTTCTGTCTTCCACAACAAGGTGGAAGTTGTGGTCAGGCCAGCACTCCTGTGACATCTACAAGATCCCATGTACAGTAATAAGCAAGATTTCCTCTACAGGAGCACTAAATTCTGATGAACCAAACTTCCTGTTTAATCCACACTCATATAGACCATCCCACTTTAATACTGTTGACTAAAGGCCTGTGGATGAAGTTTTCTATAGGACAGCAGTATACTCACTGACCACCAGGTGTTGATGTAGAGCAATGTGCTTCAAATGCTTTGAGTTCTTCGCAGTCAACATTTGGGACACCTATGAGTTATTTCACTGTGGTTGAGGCATATAATATTGGAGTGATGACGAGCAACCTCAAAACAATTTTAATAGGAAAAGCTGGAAACTCTTGTTACATTGGGTCTCCGAATTCCTGATAGCCCTAACATCTGGCCAAATTACACATTATTTTCTTTTTTCTTTTTTTTTTTTTTGGTGGAACTGGGGATCGAACTTGCACCCTTGCACTTGCCAAGGAAGCACTTACCCCACTGAGCCGTGTCCCCGGCCCCTTCCACATTATTTTCAAAGAATAATAATGAAGCAAATCTAGAAGATCTTGGTTAGTTAGCTGTTGATAAGTTTACTTTTTGAAATCATCTTATTATTTTTATTAGCTATTCATCATCTTCATTATTACTTTCTATATAGCTGGAATAGCACCTAGGCCAGAATCTGGCACATTCATTGTTCTGAGAAAATATTTGTTCACTGCTAGTAAATGAATATACCGTTCATCAGTATTCATGAGTATAACAATACTAAAACAAAAATAAGAACATTTAAACACAAGGTATTTTCCAAAGGAAAAAGGAGCCTATCATTTTTCAAACTTTAATTTCCTTCATTTCTTCTATGTCTTTCATTCAAGGTTACATGAGAAGATCTTAGTACTTTGCAAGTAAATCTTATCTTTAAGGAAATTCCAATAAAAGTTTCCTCAGTTGAGAACTTGAAAATTTTTTGTCTGTGCTTAAAACGTGGACCACAATTTCTTTCTTCAGATCCATTTGCATCTTTTCTACTCTGCGAAAGCAACTGAGGAGCGAAAGTCTCTAATAAACTGACTTTTCAGGAGGTGGAACTAAAGTCAAGATTGTTGATTTCTGTTCACTCCTTCTCTCATAGAATGACAATATGTAGGTGACATTAATCAGTCAGAAAAGAACAGCTGGGGGATCTGGACTCTTAACTTTTCAGACTTGTCATTTATTTGTTAATTTATTTTTCAGAATAAGACTGGTGCCTTTCTTCTTCTATTCTCTTTAACGTAGTAGCTAAACAGTTCTAAAAGCTTTGTGTTCTCACTGGGAAATATACTCTAAAAGAGTGCTCTTTTTTTTTTTTTTTTTAATAAAAGTACTGATTGGAAACCTAACATAGCGTTTAAGATAAGGTTTTCTCTAATGCTTAAGAAGAGATTATATTCTTTGGGAAGTAATACTGGCTCTCTTGCTCTCTTTAGGCCCTAGGGTGTGTTTTGTTTTTGTTTACCAAAGTTCTACATGGGGAAATTATTGGTTTAGGTTAGGGTGTTAAATAGTATTGTTAGAAGTTTGAGCAGCTGGCATATCACCCAGTGTTCCATGCCTGAGAAACTTGAGAACTGGAAGCATGCAGTTCCTTATTTTAAAAAGAAAAGGAAGAAAATTGCACATCCATTGGAGTAGAAAAGTTACAACAGCATGCCCTGAGTTTTAGATTGTTAGATAACAGAGAAGCTAAAGAAAGTACAAAAGAATTCAATTGTCCTTGGTCTTTTGTTAATGGTGAATGTTTGCTAGTCCTTAAAGCACCATGAAATAGTCATCCCATTGAAATTTCACTTGAACAGTTCAGATTGTGAAAGGGTCGGCCAGATAGCTCAGTGGACTAAAGCACCCAATAGGCAGGCTCAACAACTGGGGTTCAATCCCCTGTGCTGGCATATCATTTCAGCCCCACCCCGAGTCACACTGAGACAGTGACTGAGATGGGTATGGTGGTATGTGCCTGGCGTGGGAGGCTGAAAACAGGAGGATCACTAGGAGTCTGATCTTTGTAGTGAGACCCTGTAAACCCTGTACTAAAACATAAAAGAAAAAATAGATGGCTAGTCGCCTTTCATTTGTACTGTGGGGCTGAGACCATCTACAGAGAGTTATTTTGAGCATATTATATTTAGGAAAATTTCACTTCTTTTAAGAATGCATCAAAGAAATTTAAAAAATGTTAAATGAGCAGTAAAAAGAAGTAATGCCCTTTGCATTTCCAGTTCAGCATTTTTGTACACTCTTCTTAGTTAATACTAGGCAAAGGATTTTTAAAAATAGAACAATATTAAAATGTAGGGGCTGGGGAGATACCTCAATAGAATAAGCACTGGCCTGGCAAGCACAGGGTCCTGAGTACAATCGCTGGTCGAATAAATAAATAAATAAATAAATAAAATGTAATGCTATAGTGTGTTGAACTGGAATAAAGAAAGTGACAGAAATGAAAAATAGCTGCACTGAATTCGGATAACATTCTCAATACAAAAGGTGATGTTTGGCTATTTTAACTTTAAGGAAATAGAAGTGAGAAAACTTTTTAGTGTCTTTGTTTTAGGATTTTTACTATTTTCTTTAATAAATGAGAAACATAAGATTAGATTAGATGAGATTAGATTAGATGATTTACCATGTTCAATGTTTCACACATTATTCACTGTATTCAGATATTTGACAACATATTCTAATTTCTTAGATCAAGGGTTAAAATTGCTTGAAGTACTTTGAAATCACACATAGTCCTACCCTCAGTGAATTGACTTATTATTCTGGGATGAGGTTTGGGCTTTGATATTCTAAATAGTTCTCCAGGTGATACTAATGCTGATACTAACATTAATATACAGACAGTGTAGAGAAACTTTGGCTTGAATCTCTTGTTATTACTAGTATGTATTTAATATTTAATGAAACAAATTAGCAAGTGTGAAATAGACTTGTAGGACTTTGCAAAATTTATGGAAATAACTGTGTTAGAGCATCTATAAGGGTTCACAGGCATAAGGAAGATGATTGTCTTTTAAATCTTATGATAACTTTTATATTAGCATCAGAAGTCTACGTTTAGATGTAGAACAAATTGTGTTGAAATCACTAGTTCTTGAAGTGTGAAATGATGCCACCTTCCAGAAAAATTACCATTTAATTTGGAGTGTTTCTCTCAGCGTGGTTGACAAGTATATCCTAAAACCTCTAATTTTTCCCTTGATCCTTCAGGGATATGAATGGCCCTTAAGGAGAATTTAGCAAAGCTTTGTATAATGTATGACTATGTGTGTCACAGTGGACAGTAAGTTTTCTGGAGCCATAACACAAAGAAGAAAAGAGCAAAATCAACCTAGTTTGGCTTGACATTATTATGCACACATGAATGCAATTTAGAAGGCTGTGTGTGTGTGTGTGTGTGTGTGTGTGTGTGTAGCTACCCACCCATCAATGGTGTGTCAATAAATTTAATGTTGTAGAGGGAATAAATTGGCTGAGTTTCACTTCCACACCATACTGAGCAGCTGACATGAAAATTTCCCCTATTTTCTTTGCTTTCCCCCATTTATCATTTTTTAGTTTTAAAGAGAATAAGAACAAAACCAATAAAATTATACAGAGTTTCAAAACAAGATGATAGAAATTAACAATGGTTATTATATTGCATATTATTATTTTTGAAGTAGTTGCTCAGATTACAAGATACAGGCATGTAAGTTTGATCAAATAATATAAGCAGTAACTGTTCCTAAGAAATTAGTACAATTA
This sequence comes from Ctenomys sociabilis, assembly GCA_004027165.1. Classification (NCBI taxonomy): domain Eukaryota; kingdom Metazoa; phylum Chordata; class Mammalia; order Rodentia; family Ctenomyidae; genus Ctenomys; species Ctenomys sociabilis. The sequence goes on along the minus strand of PVKA01006017.1, from coordinate 61,143 downwards.
GCCTAGCTATCTACTTGGGATATGTACATATTCCTTCCTTATTTTCTCCTTTCCCTTTTCCCAGTTCTTTCCTTTTGAGCAATTTCTTTCCATTTCATAATACCTGGTGTACCTTTTAGATCTTATGTACTCTTTCTGTATCTTATACTAAGGAGACAATATGATGTTTACACATGCAAGACTGATTTATTTCACTTATGAGTATGATCTCTAGTTGTATCCATTTACCTATAAGAGCCTCAAATTTATCTTTTGTTATAGCTGAGTAATGTTTCATTGTATAGAAAGACCACATCTTTTTATCCATTTCTCAGTTGATGGGCGTTTGGATTGTTTCCAAGATTTGGCTATGACAAACTTTGCTGTTACAGACATGGGTGTACATATATTACTGTGGTACACTGCTCTTAATTCTTCTGGGAAAACACCAAGATTTGATGTGTTACTGAAGGAGTTTTTATAGACAATCTCATTGGACATTTTCAGTTTATGTCATAGCAGTGAGGTTTTCATTTATGTTAAAAATAGCTTTATTGAAACAACTTAAATGATATATACTTCACATCTTAATAGTGTAAAGTTTGATAGCTTTTAAATTACATAGATAACAAAAAGAACAGTTTCTCCATCATTGCATTTAGAACATTTCCATCTCCTGAAAAAGGAATGCCGTGCCTCCTCACGGTCACTCCTCGGCCCTCATCTTCCTGTATCCTGCGGGAGCACCTGTCTATTCTCCATCTCTATGTATTTGCTCTTTCTACAGTTATATATCTGGGATCTTATGAATGTAGTCTTTCATGCTTGACTTAATGTTTCCAAATTTTCTCTATTTTGTAGCCTCTGACAGTGCCTTTTTCCTTTTTATGGTGGAATAGTAGTTCATTGTGCAGATGAGGTACATTTTCTTTACCAATTTATCAGTTGGCTATTTTAATAATTTTTAAAAGGAAGAAGCTCAAAAACACTGCACTTTTGATCTCTTTAGCCTGAGGTAACATATCCATGTCTTTTATTGAAGGTGGAGGCATCACACCCCATGATGAAGACCAGCATCCTTCTCATGGCTCTTTGGGGGCTAGCCAGTGCTCTCCCAGTAAGTATTGGAGTAGGTTTAACATACAATAGGAACCTCTTGTGTTTTAAACTACACAAATTTCATTGGCTGCAAGCCCATGTGGTTGTGTATATTCCAGCCATGTGAAAAGACAGTGTACCTCACTTGAAGGACTTATCTTGTTACGATTTGGGGGGAGATGTCTTCACCTGTGTTTGTCTGGGGAGAATAGCCGTGGTCATGCTTGTCACCTAATGCAGACTTTGTGAACAGAAGCACAATTTTGCCAAATGCTTCTGTTTGAAAATTGGATTATTTGCAGGCCCATCTGTTTATGAACTGAGATATTACTGTAGTCCTTTCCCAGAAAGCTTTTTCTTTAAAATGTGCAAAGTACTCTCATTCTCTTCAGTTGCCTTTTGAATAGCTGTGACTCTCACCTTCTTCCTCATAAGGGGTGTTTCTCCACATGTTGCCCAAGGCCACAGAATCAGCATAGCTCAGGACCCTGTTAGAGCCACACATCCTTGGGTCCTAGCTCAGACCAACTAATGCAGACTCACAACAGTCTGGGATTTGGCAAGGCCTCTGGTAATCCTGGTGCAGGCTCATGCTAATCACAGCTACTGCTGAATGTGTAAAATGGAAGTAACTATTACCTTTCCCACATGCTGACCATTTACACTCAATTTTCTAGGTAGCCAGGTATCAAAATACTGAATCTGAGAGCTCTGAGGAGTGGAAGGTGAGTAGAAATCTGACCTTTTAATATGTGATAAATGTAACTTAATTGAATGTTTTTCAAAAGCTGACACTGATAAGGCTGTAGGAGCATATTCACCATAATCCACACTTCTTAAGAAAAATGTGAGAAAATACCAAAACTCCAATTTGGTAGTGTGAGGAGATTTTTCTTTTAGCTCTCTTCTTGTATGGGTATCTATAGAAGTGCAAGACAAGAAGAGCAGTGAATTGAAACACTATGAGAGACTTGGACTTCAATTCTGTTTAAGCAGGAGATATTTCCTAGGTAGGAAGTGAAATCCTAGCAGGTCAGAAAAGAAAGATAGATGAGAGGATACTTGGGGAATGATAGTAATGTTTGTTGAGTGTTGGACCTTCAATAACCATTAACACTGAAGCACTCGCCTTAGTGTTTGCCATGTGTTAAACTTATCATCTTCATGATAACCTAATTAATTATATGTTATATTTTATTCCCATTTTGAAGATGAGAAACTGAGACATAGAGAAGAATCTAGCCTCTCTGGATTACATGGTTAGTAAGTGTTAGAGCCAGACTTTGAACTTCACATCCTGTGACTGCAGAGTGAACATTCTTACGAATTGATTCTTCACTCTCAGGAAGGGGACCCAATCTAAGAAATCTGCTGATTCTCAAATTGGCATTTGAAGTGAAGATTTAAATCTTGAGCTATGTCTGGAGATTTTGCTCACTATTTTGTTTTCCTGGGCATATGATACAGCTTGAACAGAGAGACAATTAATGTCTGACCAAATTTCAGGTCTGGGGTAGGGGCTTGTCCCTGCCTGGGGCTAACAGGAACACTTCAAGATGTGTCATGAGCTTTCATCAGAGCAATTCTTGGGCTGGTTAATTTAAAAAACAGTCACTATAAATCCTTTCATTTAACCAGAGACTCACAAACATGCCTTCCTTCCTCACCTACTCTTGCAATGTGAAAAATACCAATGTCCTGCCCTGTTCTATCCATTGATGCCAATGATAGCTGCTGGGACAGTTGACCCTTGAACCACCTGCAGCACACAGGCAGGGACAGGTGATAACAGGTCCCTTCTCTGAGCCTGTGGGCCCAGCTGCTGAGTACATATGGAAGGCAGGCCAGTCGCAGCTTCTCTGACCTGCTCTGGGCCTTCTCTGCTCCAAGGGTGAGGGGAGATGTAGTTGGCTGGGGGAAAGGATACAGTTAACTCAGGCAATCACACAGCTCTGATGAGACTAAGGCAAGTGAATAAATCAGAGTGTTAACTATGTAGTTAAAATTCAGATTTAGCATTTACTTTTACTATTGGTGCTTTTTGGTGACTCAAGAAAAGTTTCATGGTTTCTCAATTCAGTTTTGTCTGTTGAATTCATGAAGCGGTTATTCATGAAATAGATGACATATTTAGCTCAGATCTCACTGAGCCATGATCAAGATGCCTTCATGGACCTGAGCTAGTTTTTCCAGCAAAGTTTTCCATGTTGAGCATAGTGGGTGTTTGTTTTTCTTAATTTATAAGAAACTGATGGGTGAAATGAATCACCTGCCAGACAGATGGCTCAGTGGAATAAGTGCTTCTCTGGCAAGCACAAGGGCCTGAGTTCAATCCCTGGTTCCATCATAAATAAATAAATAAATAAAGTTTAATAAGATGGTTAATATAGTAGAAGGAGATAAAAGTCTACATAATAGATGTGATGTAATAAAAATATGATGAATGAAATGAATCACCTACTTTCACATGGAGAAAACAATCCTAGTTCTTCTGGGCTTTAGGAGGTTCCTGGAACATCAGACTTTCTTCATATTAGCTTTGAGCACTGAACCCAAAATCAGGTTAATTGAGACTTCAATCTGGACTCTGAATTCTGATGTTATCCTGTTGTATTTCCTCTGAGTTGTATGAGTAGCCAATTTAACTGAAGCACACAAATATTTTTGTTAGGTGTCATATCAGAAATGCTAACATCTTCTAGATCTTTTATATTCCAAGACCTTTTTAGGCTAATAGTCATCTTAACCTTCAATGTTTAGTCATTTTACTATAAAACTACATGATGCTGCAGCTAATATAAAACATATAACATAAAGATTTAAAAGATATTTAATGTTTCTCTACATGTGTACAGTGACATAACATGAAAGTCATGTTTTTCTTCCTTTTTTTTTAAACAGGGTCATTTGACTCCATCACCAGCCCTGACTGTGGTAATTATGCATTTATTTTTGTCATAAATTGACTTTAATTCTCTTCTCAACACTTTTCCCAGTTTGGAAGTAGTCCATACAAACTCAAGTAATTGATGTATGTCATATTGTTTTCCCTCCTGAGGGATTACTAAAAGGAAAATAAACACTTTTTTCTCTTTCAGAACAGTGAGTCATCAGAAGAAAGTAAAGTTAGCTCAGAGGAACAGGTAATTAAGCTTCCTCAACTTTTCTGGCTATTTAGAAATTGAAGGAAATGATAGCACATTAAATTGCCTGGCAACATTTCTAAATATAATATTTTCTAACCATTGATTATGCTGCCCAAACAGCCCCAGAAAATAAGAAAGGGAAGATGAGGGAACAGAGTTGAGGTGTGGGCTTACTGTTCATTCCATTTTTATAATCTGAAGACACTGTGACCACAGATGTCCTTCCCATACACACACACACACACACACACACACACACACACACACACACACACACGCATGCACACACACAGAGACCAAGTGACATTCACTCTGCAGCTATTAAAATTGTTGCATTTAGAATTGGATCAGTTCAATTCAGGCAAGAGACACTATTTTTCCTTCAATACTGGGGACTGAACCTAGGGCCTTGCACACACTAGTCAAGTGCTCTACCCTTAAGCTACATCCCCAGCCCTAAGAAAGACTATTCTACCAACATGAGGCCTTCAGGACCTGGAGAGCACCTCCTGGTTGGATATGCACCGCTGGGGAGGAAGGGAGCATGATGGGGGCCTTTGTTGCTCTTTAAAATACCCCCCCCCCCAAAAAAAGCTCTCTCTGGGCCAGAGCTGAGAAAGGTAAATCTAGCTATATATATATATGTGCTAGATTTAATATCATATATTAAGAAGACTACACTGAGTAATACTCCATTGTGTAAAAATCCCACATCTTTTTTTATCCATTCCTCAGTTGATGGGCACTTGGGTTGTGTCCAATGTTTAGATATGATAGATTATGCTTCTGTAAATGAATCCTTTGTAGGTAAGTGGATGTAACTAGAGACCATATTCATAAGAGAAATAAATCAGACCCACATGTGTAAACATCATATTGTCTGCTAGTGTACAAACCTGAGAGAATAAATAAAACCTGAAGGGTACAGTAGATATTGTGAAGGTGAAAGTCTACTCAAAGGGAAGGAACAACTGGGATGAGGAAAAGGACAGAAAGAAGGAAAGGAAAAAGATGTATTTATGTACATATACAAGGTAGCTTGGATAACTGCACTGCTGATTTCTGCTGATCTACTGAAAGGAGCAGTTAATGTTTATTTTTTTCCTTTTAAATTTTTATATCTTTTTTCTTTCTGCCAATGTTGCATGCTTATGTCTGCTAATCTAAGCAACTAATTTGAAGACAACATTATGCAATATAACCATAGTTGAATTCCTATTATTATTATTATTACTATTATTATTTTGTGGTACTGGGGATTGAATTCAGGGCCCTGTGATTGCCAGGCGAGTGCTTATTCTACTGAGCTATCTCCCCAGTCCTTAATATCTATTATTTTGTTTACTGAAATTCTATATTGATTCTAATGTTTTCCACTATTTTTTGTTCTCTTAAAAAGACTACACTGTATGTGATGATTTTCTTATTGCTTTTTGTCTTGAGATTGAGTTACTCCCCAGGCCTCATGCATGCTAAGCATGTGCTGCTCTCCTGAGTCCTATCTCCTGCTTAGTTCTACCCCTTTGACTGAACTCAACCCATGGGGCTCACAGAGTTCCAGGATGTGGTTCTTCCCTGAAGCTTTCTTTGGCCCATGTTGCATTTTACACAGACCCAGAGATAGAAGATAAAGTATTAGTTTGTTTATCTGTATTTACTGAAGATTTATCAGGAGAACAATGTAGATATTTAAAAACATGAAGTTTTGGGAAGCTGCTCTGCTTTGAAGACTGTAATTTATGGCCTTGATATTCAGATTTTCAGGTGAGGGCAGTAACTGCTGCTGGGGGCAGGGTGTGAGTGTGTTTGATGAGGGAAGAGGGTAATGTGTGCTTCTGTGGTATCAATGCCTTCAGTTTTGATCCCTCTTCCTTTCTGTACAAGTTCTGGTGGAGAAGTTACTGAGAAGTACTGTTGACCCTGGGTTAGGGCAGGGACCCAGGATTAAGAAGCAGAAAGAGTCTGGAAGGTCCTAGATAACTCCCAGAACCTCATCGCCAGGTGTACTGACACTATCTGTTTAACCCAAACTCCAGACAAATGAAGACCCCAGTGACAGCATGGAGACGGAGGAGGACCTGACACCGGATGGTGGTCACCATGCTTCTGGACAAGCGTCTAGAGGTACATGGAAAGGAGACAATAAGGAAGATGATGAGGATGACAGTGGAGATGACACCTTCGGTGATGAGGACAATGGTGCGGGCCCCAAAAAGGATTCTGCTGCTACCACACAGTCCAGAGAAGACAGTGCCTCCAAAGATGACAGCGCCCAATATCTGGTCAGGGATAGCAGGGACCTTGACCTTGAGGATGGGGTGAACAGTGAGAGTCAGGAGCACTGGCTGGGAGGTGGCAGTGAGGGGGACAACAGCCACGGGGATGGCTCGGAGTTCCATGACAATGGAATACAGAGTGATGACCCAGACAGCACCAGGAGTGAGGGAGGCAGCTCCAGAATGGACAGTGCCAGGGTCAAGTCCAGAGAGTCACAAGGGGACAGCATGCAGGCAGGCATTCAGGACTCAGGTGACAGACAATCAGCAGAGTCTCCCAGCAAGAAGTTTTTCAGGAAGTCGCGTATTTCTGAGGAAGATGATAGAGATGACCTGGAGGACAGCAACACAGTGGAAGACCTCAGGAGTGACTCCACAGAGAGCAGCAACTTCCAAGAGGGCGGCCCAGGCCAGTCCAGGGAAGATAGCAAGAGTGACTCTCAAGAGGATACCAGTGAGAGCCAGTCCCATGAGGACAGTGAGGATGTGGACACCAGCAGTGAGTCCAGCCAGGAGGTAGACACCCCATCCCAGGAGAGTAGCAGTGAGTCCCAGGAGGATGTGGTAGGTGAGTCCAGAGGTGACAACCCAGATGCCACCAGCCAGGAAGACAGTGATTCCAGTGAGGAGGACAGCTTGAACAGCTTTTCCAGCTCAGAGAGTGAATCCAGAGAGCAGCAAGCTGAGGAGTCCAACGAGAGCCTCAGGTTCTCAGAGGAAAGTCAGGAGTCCTCTGAGGATGACAACAGCTCCAGCCAAGAGGGTGTGCAGTCCCAGAGCACATCCACAGAGAGCCAGAGCCAGGAGAGTCAATCTGGGGAGAACACTGACAGCAACTCTCAAGACACCAGCAGGTCAAAAGAAGATAGCAACTCCACCGAGAGCACTTCCAGCAGCGAGGAGGATGGCCAGCCCAAAAACATGGAGGCCGAAGGCAGAAAACTGACCATGGACATGTACCACAACAAGCCCATTGGGGACCAAGATGACAATGACTGCCAGGATGGTTACTAGCGTCTGTTTTCCTAAGAAAACAGAACTCTCACAGAAAGGGATCCTGGGCTTTGAGAATAAGGAAATTATCATAACTATAATTTATTGATCAAAAAATTCAGTTATTACTTTCTGAAGGGAATCACTGGACATCGCAGTGGCTCCAGATGTGTGGCACCATTCTGTAGAAGTTCACATGACCTGGAGTGACACCAGGCTGCACTCGGTGAGGTTGAAAGCAAGGAGAGACGTGCTTCCCAGCTCTGCAGCTGAAAGAGTTCTGAGCTCGTTAGCCTGACGGTTGGGTATTGCGGTTCTATGATGCAGCAGGCACTGCACAAGGGTCTTGGGATAGAGCCAAGCTTCAGACTCACTGCTTGTTCCTGAGGAGCTTTTAGAGAGACACAGAGTCAAGCAGCAGTGGATGGGAGGGCAGCAGGAACTGTTAAATCCGTGTGGTGGAGGCCCCTGGGGAGACATGGACAAAGCATGTGGATCACAGAAAGGAAAACCAGACTTCACCTGGAGAGTTAGTGAGACACAGTGGAGAGAGCCCTGGAGCTGAGGTGGTGTAGGGCTGCTCCTCTGAAGTCAAGACAATTCTATTTTCTCTGGGGATAAATAGAAATATTATACGATGAAACATTTAGTTTACAAAAGCACTTTCAAATTGACACAATGAGGTGTTTTGGATAAACAAGACTTTTTTTCCAACTAATTTATCTTAGTGTTTTTGTGGGACTCCCATGACCACAGCCTCACTGGTGATGGTGATGGTAGGAGGACTGCGGAGGAGCGAAGGGAAGGGAAGGCCCCTTTACATACAGAAATGCTAGCACCATTTTCTCTAGAAGCAGTTTATGTTTCAATGTAAGAAAAAAATGTTCTCTGGATTCTCTTCATATGTTGCAAAATTCTGTATATAAGATTCAATTGATTTTTGCTAAATGCCATTTGAAATATTACCTCAACATAAAATATTTGTTTTTTAATAAAGCTAATAATACCCAGAAAAAATTTGTGTTTATTAGAAATTCATTCCATTTAGTTTCAGACTTTCCAAATTAATGAATTAACTGAATTATTACTGTGTGAAGTTGTGCAGTTTGAGCATAATAACCATGAAGGTACCACGAACATTAAGGACTAGGACACACTTTAGGCCTTACACAGAACATCTTGTGAGCTGCCCAAGCTGTTAATTTCCTTGTTCATTATCTCTGATGCCCTTTGACATTGTTCTAATCACCCCCATAACACACTACTAAAAGTAGAAAAGCAAACTGAAAGAGAACGTGATAGAATTTTTTAAAAAGTCTATGGACTTCAAGGAAATAAAGCATGGATTAGCATTTGTTTCTTTTGACTACCTGCTCTTTGACTAGTCACATCTTTTAGTCACTCTGACTCTTAGTTTATCTATAAAGGACAATTGAGTGTATCAAACCTAATTTAAAGTATCAATCCGTAAGACTAGTGTCCAGCCATAGGGAAGTTTTCATCAGTTGTCTCTTGTAAAACGAGACAAGAGAATATTTTAGTTCTTCATAAAGCCAAAAGTGCAAAAGGTCCACTTTCTATTCTAAGTTCATTTCTACATTTAATATTAAAATATAATTTCTTTAATTCCATCATAATTGTGACTGCAAGAGAATATGACTTTTTGTTCTTCCCAAAATGAAAATAATTGCTTTTTGTATTCGAATTTTTTCTAGTCTGCTGAATGAAAAGATAAAATATATTGACTAGATCTAAGAATGTATAATTCTGTAGGCATATGATTACTACCTCTACCAGAGATAATATAATAAGCTATATAAAGATAATCTTAAAAGAATATTGTTAGAAAATACACAGATTGACCCTGGCCCTCCCCCCAAAAAGGTGTGGTGGCACATGTCTGTAATCTTAGAGATGAAGGCAGAAGGCTTGTGAGTTTAAGGCCAGCATAGATGAGTCTCAAAAACTATGGATAAAGAAAATGTGGTACCCTTGTGATAGGGAATACCGCTTGGCTATAGAGAATGACATAGTTGAGACATTTGTTGGAAAATATAATGTTGAGGGAAATAAATCAGACACGTGAGCTTAAATCTTGTATGGCACCTTTGGTTTGAGCAAAGTATAGTATAGAGAGAACGATAAAGGGTGCATAGAAGGGAAAGGGAAACAGATCTCTTGCACTAGGAAGGGGGTCCAGGGAAAAGGGGAGAGGGGCAAAGAGGAGGGACGGGGAAAAAGCAGAATAAAGATATGCTGTGCAAGGAACCTAATAATCCCAATTAATGTAAACATTATATATGTAAGTTAAGAATTATCAACAAGAATGAAAACCAGATAGGGAAGTTGGATGGGGAGAGGGGAGGGGAGAGGGAAGGAAAGGGAACTTAGAAGACAGACGAGCTGTAGTGTGTGCGCGGACTGCTCCCCAGAATGACTGTGGACTGCATGTACTAGCACAATAAAAACATTTAGAAAAAGAAAACAATAAAATACAAAAACCAAGACTAATAAAATTTACTTTCAATAAAATTGAATTACAGTTATCTTCAAGTCAGATGGTACTTCTGAGAAAGTACCAATCAGACTAACCCCTCTACAAGATCTGTCTAAAATAAAGAAAAATGAAGATAGAAAAATGTTTCTTAACAATGAAATTTATATTTTCATCGGTACTGAGAAACCTCTGTTATATGATTTATCCATGGAATACTGTCGTAAAAGTTACTTAAATTTTTGAGTTCTCTTTTTTCCTGTTATTTATTTATTTTTATTGAGGAACATATAGAAATGAGTTTCAAATCAAATGAACAGGACAGATTCAATAATTAATACATTGCATATTGTTTTCGTGGTGGTTTGTTGTCATACAAGGTGCATACATGATATTCTACTTACAAACACTATTAGAACAGGTGTCTCTAATCAATGAATTAAGAGAATGTAGCTGTATACTTATCTTACTTTTTTAAGAGCTGAGTTATAGTACAGTTTCAATAATTAATACTTTCTACCGTGTTATCTTTCTAGTGGTTGTCCATAATACTAGAAGCCGACATGATATCCTGTCTAACCACTATTAGTGCAAATCGTGCTTCTCAGAGGATGATGCAGAAGCACGGCATATTTATCCTAACTGTACTGTTTATACAAACACAACATGGTTCTTCCTTTGTATCCCCTTTTTCTGTTTAGACCTGTCAAAGATGGGCACTCCATTGTCATTCAATCATTAAAGGTGCCTGATCTCGGCGACACAATCCAACACAGTCCAGCATTCCACAATAATAGCGAATTATCTGAAGTTGTTCAATAGAGCCATTTACAGCTCAGCTTATTATTATGGCCTTATTTTATATACTTCATTTTTATATTTTTCTGCTGGATGGTTAAGACTGAGATAAAGCAAGTCCTATATAACAAAAAATGTATCTTTTGTATCTGATGAGGTCAGTGAAGTCCCCTCAGGGTTTATCTTGTAATCCCGCACCTCACTCTGTAGGTCCCTTGTCTGTGTCAGCCGTGTGGAGGAGTCATGGCCATTGCTTGACCAGTTTGCTCTCTGTGAAAGCCTGAGAGAGTTTTCTTTCCACATGACTGTCCTTAGGCACACTACAGATTATCGATCACCTTCCTCTGTGGCTCCACAATCTCCTTGATCAGAAAATGTGGGGCAAAACTGAATTCCATGGTTTTACAGTACAGGTTCCCCTATGTCCTGAGTCTTCACTGACCTTGAAAGGCCAAGGCCAAAATGTTGGCTGGCCTTGCGGCCCTTCCATTTCTCCAATTTTTGATCTGTGAATTTAGGTTGCTAACCCTCCACGAGAGAAGCTGATCAGTACCCTACAGCACGTGCCACTCCGTTTGTCCTAACTATTTAGTTGTTGCTATACATTTCTATTTGTATTTCTTCCTTTGACTTCTTATACTAGGGAGACTATACGATATTTACACATGTGTGTCTGGTTTATTTCACTTATGAGTATATGTTCAAGTGGCATCCACTTCAGTATAAATGCTTCATATTTATCATTCTTTATAGCTGAATAATATTCCATTATAAAGACAATACAGCTGGCAAACATCTTAGTCTTAGTTAACACGTAAGGCACAGATATGAATACTTTTCCGTGTAAGCTGTCTAAGCCTAACTTCTGAAAGAGTGACTCATTAACTTATTCTACTGAAAAGCTCAGGTAAAATTCCTAGTTTACCAGCAAAAAGAGAGAAAAAGTACAATAGGTGAGTGGAGATCTTTCAGTGGTCAGGAGCCAATGTCCACCAAGGAACCTTCGGGTTTGGCGTCTTCTCCGCTCAGGCATTCTCGGTTACTTTTAGCCCACACGATCAGAGAGCTCTCCAGAAAGGAATCCAGCAGTTTCTCTGGTCAACATTCCATCAGCCGTAGGCTTCAATGGGGATTCACCAAAGAGAAGCTGGGGAATCCTGTCCTCTGCATTAAACAGTGGCAGCTGCTCTAAGAGCATTTACAGGCTGGCAGAGTAACCGCTGCTTGTCCAAGTTCTATAAGGGATAGTTGAAAGCCTGAACAAGATCACTAGCTTTAAAGTCCACAACTTATCTCTTATGTACCTAAGTGATAACCAGACCTAGGAAAAAAGATTGAATCCTCCCTCACACTAAATGTATTTTGGTCCCATAAGTGTGCTGCTTTTGGAAATAGCTCCTTCTGATGTCACCCAGAAGTCGGTTCTCTCCACTGTGTCTCAGGTTTAGCCTCCCAAAGGAGACCTGCCCAGAACACTAAGCATGGACATGGCTTTTATATGTGTTCTCCTGGACGGGCATAGTCCTCTTTGTCTCATCTCACCCAGAGACAGGGTATGTGTCCTTATTGTAAAATGACTTTCCTGTCTTAGGCATTAACAAATGCTCATTTTCTAAGGGCTTCACTTAGCTAGAACAGTCAGTATTTTCCTATTTTTACATGCTTCTAAAAAGGAGAGTACAAAGAGGTGGGAAAATTAGGAGTAAAGTGAAAAGAAGGAAACTGAAACAGAGCAGGCCTGACATTCCCTCTAGCATATAGAGGGGGATCAGAACCAGTCTATCCCAGTGAAACCTGTCCTCCAAGTCTTAAGAGTGGTTGCCGAGCTAATGTCATTTAACTGGCAAAAGGAGTCCCATGTTTCATGTACAGGAATGTATATTCCCTTAGTCTGAGCTATATTTAAAGGTCCCAGTTTACAATTTACATGAAATCCACTAGGAGTCTTACTAACGTCACTCCCTCTAGTGCTATCATCTAGATTCAAGCAAGGAATACCAGTACATTTAGCATCTAGTTCAAATGCACCATATGTAAGTACACAACAGTCATAAAATGTCCCATTAAAGAAATATCATAACCTTATAACATTTCCATGTTTTAACTTAGATTTACCAACATTTTGACCAACATTTTAGCAAAACCATATAAAACAAAGCTTAAGCAATTATAAGCAATTTTAACCGTACTATGAAATAAAACTATGTAGGCAAAACATGAACAATTATGAGCAATGGGCAAAGACATATAAACATTTGAAACATCAAAATGTGTTACCTAAGCAAGTCCCAATCCAGAATTTATTAAGGAAAAGCAAACTTGTACCTCCATCCAATGGTCTTGGTGGATGACCTCCAAATGATACAGGGAAGTAAAACTCCCGACCTGACCTGCATGAGTTCGTGTTCTCTAAAACCAAAGAATGAGTTTTAGGAACAGACGGAGGTTGAGATAGAACTTTATTGGAAAGAAAAGCTTCTGTTGGAGAGGGACAGAAGGGCGACCCGAGCAGGTTTGCTGCCACAGTTGCCTTTAAGATAGATCTTACAGATTGTTCATGGCTTTAAATATATTTGTAAAAAAAAGTACAGGAAATAAAATACAGAGAAAATAAGTTGATCATCCTAGTTCAAAATTCAAGAAGTGGACAAGACTAAACCCCACTTTGGTTCATTGATGAGCTATTTGGAGTTTATTTATTTATTAAAAGTTTTTTTTTTTTTTTTTTTTGCAGAACTGGGGGTTGAACTCAGGCCCTTGCGCTTGCCAGGGAAGCACTTATTCCACTGAGCCATCTCCCCAGCCCCAAATGAAACTTTTTTTTTAGTGGAACTGGGGATTGAACTCAGGCCCTTAGTGCTTTCCAGGGAAGTGCTTATTCCACTAAGCCATCTCCCCGGCCCCCTAAAACTATGACATCTTTTTTTTTTTTTTTTTTTTTTTTTTTGCGGAACCGGGGATTGATCTCAGGCCCTTGCGCTTGCCAGGGAAGTGCTTATTTCACTGAGCCATCTCCCCAGCCCTATTTATTTTTTTAAGCTACTGGAAGTTTTAAGCACTTGCCTAGCATTCACCTCAAAGTGTAAGTCAGGGAAATGCTGTATTCTCTCCTTGCTTTCAACACCTAGCAACCCCCAAAGCATCTCTAACAGCTTGTATTCCTAGTGTCATTATTTTGAGCTAAGTATATTCACCAGGGGAATAGATTTGTTCTTACTTTTGCCGAAGTTTCCCCAGAAAGATAAATATCAGAGTGTGAAAGATTACTACTGAAAGTTTAAAAAATTTCAGGATGATATAACTCCAGTGGACTGATTTCCAAAAAGAGGAAGTTTGCTGTGAAATCTCTAACAAACATGGCTTTATGTGCAATGACCCACACAACCTGGAAACTAAAGGCACTGCCACACAGGAGCTGGAACCCATAGCCGGCCACCTGCTCATGACTCCAGAAGCTGTCATTTGCATAGACAGAGCCAACTGTCCTAGGAGACTGACCACCTCTGTCATTGCTGCCAGGGACTGTACTCCAGGAGCCCAGTTTTCTTGCATAACCAGCTCTCAATTCTGAATTCAAAGCAGAGCCTACCTTACGTATCTTGGCTCTAGTTGGAAACCCACATTTTATCTTCCACCAAAACATATAAGGCCGTAAGTGCCATATGTAAGCACAAGGTTCAGGTGCTGCCTGAGAAAGATTGAAAATGCTCCACTCATGAGGAGAAGAAACGTGTTTATGTCAGAAATAGGATCAGAATTAATCCTGTGAAGGTGACCAAATCCACCTTGGCGCTGGGTGCCATCCATATCTGTGGCCTAACATTATGATTCAGGGGAAAGTGTGGGTTCTCACAGGTTGGAGAAGGTTTTGGTCTCTGCTGCACATCTAGCTGCCACATAGAGATTCCATTCCCATTTTCTATGCAGCTGGGGACGCAGCACTCTGTCCCTCTGAAGACACATGAGCAGAAGTGATCTTCCCTTCTTTCCTCCCTTTGCATGGAAATTGACAACTCTTAAAAAATCCCCACGTAGCAGCAGCAGTTTACAATGAAGTTATGGTCAAGTCCAAGAACCACACCATGCACAACCATTCCAAAAAATGGCACAGAAATGGCATCAAGAAACTTTGATAACAAAGATACGAATCTCTGAATGGGGTAGATCCCACATTTCTTGGGAACATACATTTTTCCATGAAGCACATCAAGAAGAGCTTTAAGAAGATGCAAGCAAACAATGCCAAGAGCATGAGTGCAAAAATGCACTGAAGCTACCAAGGCCCTTGTCAGGCCCAAGGAGGTCAAGCCCACAATCATCCTAAAGGGAGTAAACCACAGACTCACTCGACTTGCCTATATTTCCCACCCAAGCTTGGGAAGGGTGTCCATGCCCACAGTGCCAAGGGTCGCAGACCTTGCAAGCCGAAGACGCAGGCTCCAGCCAAGGCCCATGCTCCAGCTTCTGCTCCGATTCAGGCCCCCAAAGGTGCCCAGGTTCCTGTGAAGGCTCCACAGTAAAAGCCTCTTATCTGTTGATATAAAAACAGAAGGAGTCATGTGGCCCCTGGGGTGCCATCTGTAGGGGGCTTGTGTCCTCCTGTGCTCTTTGTACAAATAAGCCTCAGGCAGGATATGTTAAAGAAAATCCCTATGTACTAAAAGTCACCCTGTTTTTCATTTTTCCATGAGACAGAAATCAGTGTCAGTCTTATTTAATACATTGTATTTTTAAGATATCCTATATAGCAGCTTTATCTATATCCTCACTAAAAAATGCACATATGTGTATGCTCAGAAATTATATGAGGGCTGGGGAAATAGCTCAGTAGCATAAATGCCTGCCTGGCACACACAAGGTCCCAAGTTCAATCCCTGGTACCTCCCCCTAAAGAAAGTGTATGAATATAATTTTAATTCTGTAGTTTTATAGATTTCTCAATTCAAATAATGAGTAGATTTTCCTTTATTTAATACTAGAAGGAAATGGGTTCTTTGATTATAGTACCATAATATCTTTAGGCATACTCAGAAGTATTTAGCATTGTTTAGACAAAATTAATTTTGATACTTTGAAGTATCAATATGGTATAGAAAATTATTACACTAAAAGATTCATTAGAATCAATGAAGTACTTAACATTTGCAAATATGGCTTATAAGAGACCATCCTAGCATATAAATGATTCTATAAGAATATATAAAAATTACATCATTTCATGAAGCTGTTAGACATCATTTGGTAACTTATTCCAAGAAGGACTAAAGTGATTGGTTCAAAATTCAAACTGAGACACTGTTCAAGTATAGCCAGCAAATTTTGTGGCTATGAATCAGTGTAATTAAAATCAAAAATCAACTTCTATTGCACTGAAATCTGTCTAGCAGTGATTTTTTCAGCACTGGCTGCATATCACCCAAGGGGCTTTAAAGAAAAAAACACATATTTATCTTCATTCCCACTTTGCTTTATTTTGCTTTGTTTGGTAGTTTGAGACAAGGTCTCACTGTGTAAGTTTAGGCTGATCTTAAACTCACTATGTAGCCCGGGCCAGCTTCAAACTCACTGTGATTCTCTTGCCTAGGCCTCCTGAGTGCTGGGATTACAGGCGTGTACTGCCTGGTTCCCACTTTGAAGCTCTGATTTAATTGGTCTGAAACTGAGCTTTGACTTTGTTGGTTTTTAAAAGCCCTATGAATTTAGAATTTAAAATTCAGAATTCTGAAGGGCTACAGCACAGAAAACTGCTGTGATGTGACAGTTCATTCTAGAGCATTTGGGATATTCTTACTTCCTGCTGTGAGTCTAATTTTGAAGGAAAAGAAAATAGTAAACAATACTATACCTGTGTAGTATGACAGGCTGAATTTTTATCTCAGTTACACCAACTTTTCTGCGTTCCCTGCCCCAGAGTTTGGAATCTGGTACACATAACTCTCTTCATTTCCCACATGTAACACTGATGACGTATTTATCACCAGAAAACTGTGAGAATGCCATGCCTCCGGATCAGTGTTAAGGGAACATCTCTGGCTTTAACTCTCTCTGGCTATCAGCAGCTGCCTCACTATCAAAACAAATCTGACTTGTGCACAGGGATGGTTTGTTTCCCTCTGTCGGTGTACTACAGTATGGAAGAAATTACGGTGGAGAAAGCCTCTCCAGATGGCAGGGCTCCTGGTCAGAGAGCTTGGCTTTCTTTTTGCTGGAGATCATAACTATTATTTCAAGCATCAGAATATAAATGTGGTGTTTGTTCAGAGTCCTTGTGTGATAAGAAATGGAATACTTTCATCTTTTTGAAACAAAGCCACAGCTCACTAATTGCAAATCTGGAGGCTAGCTGGACATTCTCTGCGGGGAAGAAGGGAGTAGAGTGAGAAAGCAGTTGAGTGGGGAGGAGGTGTTTGGTAGGAAAAGAAATCATTGGTATGCCTGAAAGTGGTAACAGTACCAGAAGAAAGATCTTTGTCCTTAGAGGCTGCACTCTGGAGGACAGATCTCAGAGGGCCACTGTGCTTTGTCCCCCGTGTGCTGTTGTGGAGTTCAAGAGATCAGAGAGGCCAACAGGGAAACAGGAGGAGGCTATTTCAAGGTTTTAGGTGCACAACAGCTCAGCTCGACCTTATCATGTCCGAAGTGGCTAAGCATCGCACGAAGGACAGTCCCCAGAGCTCACATATTTGGTCAAGCAGGGTGGTCTTTGACCAGAACTTGTGAGCAAGCAGAGGGAGGAGAGAGAAGTTTGTCAAGCGGTGACAGTTTCACATCTTGGTGGCACTCCTTTGGCATAACAGGATGTTATGGGAATAGAAGGATGTAAAATTTTACTTATTAGGGACAAGTGACTATTTTTATCTGCATTTGAACATAGTACAACAGCCATAGGGAGGGGGAAGTATGGGAAACCTGATTTTTTCTTTTTAAGTTGTGCTTTAGTGCCACACTAGAGGAATGTGAATTCCTGTCCCTGCCACTCTCTGCTCTAACTTGATGAAAGGGGAAGTTTGATGAAGTCAAAACCCACCGGGATGAGACCAGAGCAAATAATAGAGAGGATGGAAGGAGACATGAGGAGAAAAAGGAAGGTAGAAAAGAGGAGCCCAGAAGGAGGGGCATTCCCCAGGCCCGTGAGAACCAGGTTCCATCGGGATTGTCCTGCGGGGGAGGTGAAGAGCTGTGTTCAGTGTTCTACAGAAACTGGGAAGGATTGAGGAGGAGCATGGTTTTCTCCCCAGGAGGACACTGTGCCTTCTGGATTTCAAACAGTGGGTGAGTTGTAGGTCCACAGAGGAAGTGCAAAAGCTGGCCCTGCCTCGCATTCACCCTGATGTGGCTGCATGAAGACTTCTGTGAGCAGACTCCCAGGTGGACCTCTTGGTCCTGTTCCAGAAGGGTGTGCATTTTTTCATAGTCTGTTTTAGTTTCTCAGTTATCAGAATGACTTGCTTTTCTTATTCATCTTTCCTCTTTTTATTACTGATGAAATAATAATGGCTTTATGCAAACATCACTTCACCACTTCCAGACCTTAGAGTACCTGTTCTAGACTAACTAAGGAAAAGGCGACCCACTGCCAAGTGTAACACTGAAATCTCTTCCTCTGGCGAGATTCCTTTAAATGTAACTACATGTACACACAGTTTGAGTGAAGAAAAGCAGGATCCTCTAGTCCTCTCCCACCAAGGAGCACACTGAACTAGGCTTATATTCTTCGTTCAGTGCTGGTGATTTGATGATGCATCTGGTAGTAAAAAAAAAAAAAAAAAAAAAAAAAAAAAGTAACTTAAAGAGAACAGCAATTCCCACATGGTAACTGCCAGAATTCAAGTGTCAGAGTTACAATTTAATAACAGCCTCTTATCAAAGGATGCAATTATCATTAAGTAGACTGAAATTTATAGTTCTTTACAGCTTTTTTAAAATAACTCTTTATGTCTCTATGTTATAGCTTCAAACGCTTAGATTGAACAGTACTTCAAAGAAAATGATCCAATTCTATCATTTTCTCTGGTTCCCAGGAGGTGGCAGTGTTGCCCGGAGTTGTGGCTGTGGGGTCAGTTGTTGCCTTAGTGTATACAAGCGGTTGTCTGCCCCGACTAACTTGTTAAACTGCATAGTACACTGCTGACTCTTCAGCAACCTTTCTCCCAGACCACCTTTCAGTTACAACTGCACATTGGTTCTCTTTGATTGTTGGAAAAAGTCTTAATTCCTTAATCTGAGAATTAGAAACTTTCATCTAGTGAACTCAATTTTGCCTCTCAGCCCTAAAGAACATACCATTCCATGCCCTAATATGCAGTGCAGAAGCCATATTGACTACCCAGGTTGGAAAGCATTTGGAAGTCAGTGGGTGCAAGAAAATCGCTGGAATCTTCCTTGCTTGTGTTGAAAGCTTAAGATGAAATTCCCAGGAGACCATCATTCTTGTCCTCAAGGATAGAAAGCTGAGGTTAAGAGAAATATGTGCAAATTGTTCTTCTACAGTAATTCTTTTTATTTTAAAGAGAAAAAAATGATACAAAATTTTGAAACAAGATAATAGGAAACCAATAATGGTTAGTATATTGCATATTGTTATTTTCAAACTTGTTGCTCAGATTACAAGATTCAGGCATACAAGACTGATCAAACAACATAAACACAAATCATTCCCTACAATAAACTAAAAGTTAGTAGTATGACTATCTTAGCTATTGTGTGTGTGTGTGTGTGTGCATCCCCATCCCAGTTGTTCTTTCTTTTAGAGCAGTTTCTTTTTTCTTTTTACAATATCTATTGTAGATTTTTAATATTATTTATTTTTTCTGTTTCTTACACTAGCGAGACAATATGAAGTTTACCCATGTAAGTGTGATGTATTTCACTTATGAGCATAGTCTCTAGTTGCATCCATTTACCTATAAAAGCCTTGAGTTTATCCTTCCTGATAGTTGACTAATATTTCATTGTATAAAAACATTTTCATCCATTTCTCAGTTGATGGGTTTATTCCCAACATTTAGCTATTACAGATTGTGCTGCTGTAAACATGGGTGCACAAATATGACTGTGGTATGTTGTCCTATTTCTCCTCTCTCCCTCTTTTAACTTTTTGGAGGCAGCCTTTTCCTCTATGTTGTAGAGAAAATAAAAGCAGCAAGAGACTCCCCTGCTCAGAGAATCCCCATGCCTAGAACATGTCTACCTACCTCCATCTTTAGCCTCACTGCTGTCCCATTCCAGAACTGCCCATGCTTCTGTTTAGGCTGAGCATCTATACAAGTGCTGGCTCTGAATCCCTCTACCTCAAGGACCACAGCTCATTCTTTCTTTAAAAGATAAGAGGTCAGCTTTTCTTCTGTTCAGAGAAATATTTGGTGAGTGCCTTCTGTCACTAGGTCCTTTCCAATCAGTTTTCCTGATTCAGTCATTTATTGTCTTTTACTTGGTTTTTTCAACTTCCCTTCACACTTCAACTCACTGATTTGCATCCATAGCCTGCCTCTATCCTTCTCCCACTTAATCTCCTTTAATTTACTCCTTCTTGTCACACAATTACTTGCTATTTCAAACTTCTTTAAAACGCTGCCTAGAGTAAATCCTACTGTCAAAGTCAGTGATGACGTTGTTGCATCCAATGACCAATTCTCATCCCGCCATTTCTGGTGTAATAATAGTCCTTGATCATTGATCATTATGTGCCTCTTGCTACATTTTTCTGATCTGAATGTGAGGATGGTACTTGATGTTTCCTCCATCTCTTGGCCATACTTTCTGTGGTAATGCTGGTTCCTCTGGTTTCTCTCAATCTCTTAGGATTGAAGGGCTTCAGAGCTCAACCCCAAGTCTCCTCCTTTTCCACACCTACACTCACTTCCTCCATGAGCTCTACGCATCTCAAGGCCTTAATCTCATGCATGTGGCCACAATGTATTAAGATATTCCTTACTTAACAAGGGAGTTATGTGCCTGTACCTAGGTTATTAAAAGAATTGATTGCTAAAAGGGGATCGGTATACAGTATGTGCATTACAATATTCAGAACAAAGAAATGGCCAAAGGAAACTCCAACTTGATGACTTTGCTTTTATTTGTATAATTCTTATATAAAGTGCTAAATCTATAACAGAACATAAAACTACAGCATTGTAATATGCAATACAATCAGCAAAATTTGCACTAGTATGTTAACAAGATGTGCTATACAAAGAGGAGATATTGAGGCTCTATGAACAAGATACATAAAAAAATGAATTGTAAGCCTGAGCAGTGAGCTCTACTTTCAAACAGTGTGCTTCAGTCTCAAAGTCTCAAAAGGCTTTAAATATGCAGGTCCTTTAAAACATTTCATTTGTCATCTTCTCCAGGATATAAACATATATATTTATATATATTTTTTCTTTTTTTTTCATTTTATGTATTAGGTATGGGGTCTCACTGTGCGGTTCAGGCCCATAGTGATCCTCTTGTTTTCAGCCTCCCAAGCTCTGGGATTACAGGCGTGCACCACTGTGCCCAGACTTGTTTGCCAGCTCGGCATGCCCTGCGGGTGGGGCCAGTGTGGAGTGTGGGACTGGACTCCCAGGCTATTTAGCAGGTTATTAAACTAATATGCCCTGAATTCTTGATTTCCACCCTTCTCAGATTTGTTCCTCCTAACTTCTCCTCACCTCACAGGTGTCACCTGAGTCCATGGGCTACCACCTTCACTCCTTCTTTTCTCCCACAGTCTTCTCTAATTTTTCCTGAGAAAAACATTGGCCTTGTCTTGGAAAAATGTCTTCAAGCCACTGACTTTGTTCTCTGGTCTGATTGTCAACTCCTCTCAGCTAGAGAATTGTGATGACCACCTTGTCTTCTACCATGGCCCTGGCTCTCTTTTCCTTGAGTAAATCATTGAAACAGGAGTAAGATGGTGCCAACTCTCTTTTTTCAACCTTGCAGGAGCTGTGTCCTGCACTGTAAACCAAATCCTTCTGTACTCCAAGATCTTAGACAATCTGAACTCTGATCCCATCTGCTGTTGCTTTGTCTGAGCCCACATTCCTCTGGCATACTGGCCCCTTCTAGAACCTGCTACATGTTTGGATCCTTCTCAGGCTTCCCCCCCTCCCCATAGTCTCATGTCTACAACTTGTCCTGTGTTTGATTAAAGCTCATTTTGTCCAGAAGTCTGACTCTGACTCTCCTCCTCCACGTCATTCCTACTTTCTCTCCCTGTTTTATCAAAAGCATTTCTTATGTTTTAACTTATACCACATTTGGTGTCAGTTATTAATATGTTGGTTTTTATTTCTCAGAGTGTAAACATCATGATGAAAAGTTGTTTTGTCTGTTTTCTTCATTGTTGTATTCCTAGCTTCTAGGGGTGCCTCTGATTACATCAGGTGTTCATTAAATGTATTTTGAATATGCTTCACTAAGCATGGAGAACCAGACTTTAGTTCCAAGTCTAATTGATTCATGTAACTTGAATTTTACTGCTGAGCATTTTAAACCACAGATCTTTCTTTCCACAATATTTTCCTCCATCTTCTTTCCTGGTAGCAGATTCTTTCTTCCTGACCAGTCCTCTCTGTTTTCTTTTAGAGGTACTTGTGCCTCTAAGTTCAGTTATATTATGATGCCATCACTGATCTTATACACGCCCTTCATTATTCAGATTTCCTGTTATTGGAGCAAAACACCCTAACATCATCAAGTTAAAGGAAAAGAGGTTTCCCTGGCTCAGAGTTCTAGAGGTCCCAGGCATCTGTGTTCAAGGCAGAGACATCATGGTAGGCACATGTGATAAGGAAAGGATGTGACTCAGTGCGCTGTGACAGGAAATAGCTCAGGAGAAGATTACCAGCAAGAGATGTGCCTTGTCGTGCCATGCAGCCGGTGAATCATTCTTCAACTGGGTTCTGTCTCCTAGCAGATCCTGAACATAATGACCCCATAATGTACTCATCTTCCTGAAACTCTTAAACTAGTCCATATGGCTCTTCAGATTAACTGTCACAGTCTTCTCCACACACCACTGTTGAAATTACTCTTTATTTTTATTTATTTATTTATTTATTTTTGTCTTTTTTTTTTTTTTTTTTTGAGACAGGGTCTCACTATGCAGTTCAGGCTGGCCTTAAACTCACTTTGTAGCTCAGGCTGGTCTCGAACTCACAACAATCCTCCTGCCTCAGCCTCCCGAGTGCTGGGATTACAGGCATGCACCACCATGCCCGGCTGAAATTACTCTTTAAACTTCATTAGCCTTACTATCTCCAATGTCCCACATGACACCTTTTCTTTAATCTTCCACAATTCTTTTTTTTTCTTTTTTTTGTTAGAATCTTTTTTTTATTCAGAAAAAAAACCACCAAAAAAAAAAAAAAAATCAAATAAAACCAAAGTTTTCCAACCACACATAGGAGGGGTTATGGGTAGGGGGAGGTATCTGTCCATCCAGCCCCAGCCCGCAGCCCATGTGGTTTTGGCAGCAATAAAGGATATGGGGCAATGACCCCAAAATAAAAATTGTGTATGTGTGTGTTTGGGAAGGAGGGGGTGCAAAAGCAGTTGGGAATGGTGGGAGGGGGAGGGACAGACCGGGTCAGTACTGGGCACGCCGCAGGTGATCGCATTTCTTGTTGAGCATACCACCGTGGACACCTTCTCTGCCCACCAGCAGGACTAGCGTCTTGGCAGTCATGGTGACAATGATGTTGAAAGTAGGGGCTCCACCAGTGCTCTTGGTACGAAGATCCATGGCAAATTCCCCATCCTGATGCAGAGTCCTGGATCACAGAACATTTCTGACCCCCAAGTGTCAGCCCATTCACAAAAAATCTTGACCGATCTTTGCCAACCAGGACACCGACATCAACTGGCATGATGTTGATGAAGGTTTTCCCGGGGACGGCGGCCCAGACCGAGGGCGAGTCCTTGTAGCCCACGATGGCCGCGTCCTGACAGGCCTTGTCCGCCGTGAGGTTGTCGATGTAGGCGTCCACTGGCCATGGCGTTGGTGCTGGGGCTACTGTCAGCACTGCGGCTTGGGGCCGCGGTCTGGGCTCGGGCAGGCGGGCGGGGATAGGCGGAGAGCTCGGGGCACGCGTGCCTTCCGGACCTCGGCTGTGCGAGCAGTGCAGCAGCCCTCGCCCCGCCACTTCTTCCACGGTTCTAATTTGTTCTTCCTTGTTTCTTTTTCCTTTCCTTTCCTTTCCTTTCCTTTCCTTTCCTTTCCTTTCCTTTCCTTTCCTTTCCTTTCCTTTCCTTTCCTTTCCTTTCCTTTCCTTTTCTTTCCTTTCCTTTCCTTTTTTTTCCTTTTTTTTTTTCCTTCCCTTCCCTTCCCTTCTTTCTTTCTTTCTTTGGCAGAGATGGGGATTGAACTCTGGCCCTTGCACTTACCAGGGAAGTTCTTATTATACTGAGCCATCTCCCCATCCCATGATCTTCCTTGTTTCTCCTTACCCACTTCTATTGTGGACTGCTGAACTGTGTGGGATTCTTTTACTGAATTCACACACCTATATGCCATTGGAATACCCATTTCTGACAGGACTAAACAAAAAAAGGGGATATAACAGAAGGACCATTTTGTATCTGTATATGCAGAATAGTTAGGATAGATGTACAGCTACTTTCACTTAATTTAATGAGTAGAAAGATTTCTACTAATAGTGTTTGGACAGGATATCCCATCTGCTTCTTGTACTATGGATAACCACTAAGAAGATAACAATGTATAATATATTAATTATTGAAACTGTCCTATTAATCAGTTTTGAAACTGTCTAATTGCTATTTGTTTCTCAATAGAAACAAGAATAGTATTATCTCTCATTGCCCAAGTTGGAAATCTGGAGATTTTTCTCAGTTTTTATTATTCTTCATCAAATCATCAAATTGATCTCTCACCCAATTCGTTTTACACCCTAAATGCATACCACACCATCTTCATAGTGATGTTCAAACTGCATGATGGTATCACATTGCTAAATGACATCTACCAAGCTGCTTCCAGAAAGACCTTTCTAACAGCTGAGTACAAAGTTCTAGTCTCTGTGCTTTACATCTCCAGATACCGTAGCTGCCTGCAGCGTCCCTGCCTGCAGGTCCCTTTCTTCTCCATATTTGTGCCCGGACATTCTTATCGATGAGTACTAATTTCATCTCTTGTCACCATAACTTTCCATGCATTCCACAACCATGTGCCCCTCCAGTACATGTTCTAGGCTTGAAACACTTTCTCCTTATCCTTTTCCATGGGTATTTTCTGTACTTCAGCACTTCCTGCTTCTTTCTTCTCTCAGCAAATTCACAATCATCTTTTAAAATTCATCTTAATCATCTTTTTCTAAGAAATTGTCCCTGAATTTCACTTTTAAGAAAAAGAAAAGCACTCTTTTAGTTGAATCCACAGAATCATAGACATTGTAGACCACATCAAAAGCGCTGTTTACATATTTCATTCTAGCTTTTAAGGCAAAATGTATATCTTCCTCATCATTTTGTTGTCAGTATTCAATACAGTGCTCACTCAATCTGTAATAAATAATCAACTAATACACTGAACTCTGAGGCTATGACCAGCCTTAGCCTCACTTATGACAACCTGGGTCATGACCAGAATTTTTGTTTTAACTTATGATCAAAGTATTGGGTTATGATCTGAATCCCAGCTGCTTGTGTGGTTGCAAAAAAAAAGATTTGTAATGTGAGAAGATGTACAGAGTGTATGTAAGTGTACATAAGCATCGTCTGATCCCAGATGCAGGTGTTTGTGGATATGATTTCAATCAGTGTTTTATATAATTGCTACAGTTATTGCTATCAAAATTTCCCACCATACAGCTAGAAAAGAGGCTAAGGAAGGAATCAAAAGAAAATGAAACAATCACAACTGGAAAGAAAAAGGAAATTGTGGAGAAATCCAAGAGTAGTATTCATGTGACTGACTGATCTTGCTACTATGTACAGCATGCCAAAATATACCCTCGAGACTCTGTTACAGAGAGAAGGTTGTCCAAGGAAGCTAGTGCTGATAAACGTGTTACTAAAGAAGTCACAATCAACAGTGTCAGGTGAGATAGAAAGCTATTGCTAGTGTGGATAAATGAAAGGCAGATGACAGGTAATAGCTACCTGAGTCTATAATTTGTGGAAAAAGTGAGTGCTATAAATGCAGAGCTTATAAAGGATAATTCATCAGTGAATGATAATACTGAAAAATTTCATGCTAGTAAGGGTGGTTTCATAATTTTGAAGTCAGATCTGGGATTCATAGCATAATTCAGTAAGGTGAAGCAGCTAGTCCTGACAAAAGTGAAATTACAAACCAGTGACACAGAGATAGCCATGACTTTCCTCAGTTTAAACTGTGATGAAACTGGCCTTTTCTGTAAAAAATTCCCCAAGAGAACATATAGTACCCAAGGAGGGAAGCATGCCAAACCACAAGCCTATGGTGATGAGCTAAGCTTATTGTTGTGTGTCAGTACGAGGGATGACCTCAAGATGAAACCTCTCTTGGTTTATCACTCTGATACCCATAGAGTATTTAGAAAGCACAAAACCATGGGGAATAGGCTGGGGTCATGCAGAAATATAATGCAAAAGTTTGGGTAACAAGAGTACTTTTACTTGAGTTGATCAGGGAGGCTTTCTGTCCTACTCTTAACAAACATTTAAAGGACAAAAGTTTATTACTCAAGTCTCTCCTCATCATGGACAATGCTCCTGTTCACCCATGAGATTTGGAGGAAAATTGGCTGGAGAATTCCCATGGCTCTCAATCGAGGTCCACCCACATAATACAGCTCCTCTAGTACAACCTACAACCTGCAATTCATAGATAACTTTGAGAAACTGCACACTAAAGAACTATTCCTGAAGTGCTTGTAGATGTTCTCAGATACAGATTTAAGCCTTAAAGAGATCTAGAGGAAACACTGCAACATC
Organism: Ctenomys sociabilis; assembly: GCA_004027165.1. Classification (NCBI taxonomy): domain Eukaryota; kingdom Metazoa; phylum Chordata; class Mammalia; order Rodentia; family Ctenomyidae; genus Ctenomys; species Ctenomys sociabilis. The sequence continues at coordinate 34,432 of PVKA01006017.1, read as the reverse complement.
TTTTCCAATGTGGGTTTAATTGAGAAATCCTGGGTCAGTACCTAAGGATATGAAGATCGGCCTAGAAGAAAGTGCAGCCTAAACTTACACAGGAGAGGCACTTTGATTGAATCTGGGGAGTCAGCAGAGTCTGAGCCTTCAGTTAACCCTGTGGTTGATGACACTGTTCCTATATTAGAGCCCATAGACTTGCAGGTGGATGGTGATGGGGAAGAACCCCCAGTACTTGTCTACAGAGGAACTTGAGCAACTTTTGGTGCAACCGGGGATTGAACTCAGACCCTTGTGCTTGCCAGGGAAGCATTTATTCCACTGAGCCATCTTCCCAGCCCCTTGAGCAACTTTTGGGTGAACAACAGAGAATGTATGCTGATAAACTTTCTGGAGAGTATGGAAAGGATCAATAATCAGTGAAGTAAAATTCTTCAGAAATAAAGGAAATCCTGAAAAAATAGACACAACTGCAAACATTTGAAGAATAGACCCATTTACACAAAGAAAAATCCAGTAGGTGCCTTTAGTTGCTTAATGACAATACCACATCACAGCATTGTGTGAAACAGTGTTAAAGAAAAAGACAGAAGCAGACAATCCTAAAGTAATTTTTATTTCTGAAAAGACTGAGAACTAGTGAGCCAAAAGCAGGTCCTAGTGGGCTATAGACTCTCCCAAGGAGAGAAAGGACACCAGAGAGCCAGATTATTCTTGATGTTCTTATGGAAGGGGACTCACCTTCCAAACAATAGCCACCTTTTGGGCTGGCCAGATAGCTCAGTGGACTAAAGTGCCTGCTTAGGCAGAGCACAGAGGCCGGGGTTCAAGCCTCAGTGTGTCATGCTGCCCTGCCCACAGGACATGCTGAGATGATGATTAAGATTGGGTGTGGTGGCATGCACCTGTAATCCCAGGGCTTGGGAGGCTGAAAACAGGAGAATCACTATGATTCTAATCTACATAGTGAAACCCTGAGGACTCTGTACTAAATACATTTTTTTTAAGTCACCTTTCATTTTATCCTCCTTTCTTGCAAGCCTCAGATGTCAACTTGAATGGTGAATACAGTATAAAACTATTTCTGATAAACCAGGCACATTTCACAACTTTTTGGTAGACACCATAGGAAAATTATGTATCAAAAATTACTTCTGATAAATTATGCATCAAATTATATATCACAAACAGCACCTTTTATGATAAAAAGGTAAGGTAGGGGGACTTCAGGAAGCTCAGAATGCTTTGGGTATTTCCATTATTTATTATGGAAAAATAGCTTTGACTTGCGAACAGCATGAGTTACAACAATCCCTTGTGAATGAATTGAGTTTGTGAGTCAAGTGTCCATAGCATTGGAATTAACAAAACAAAACAAAACAAAAAAAAAAAAAAAAAAAAAAAAAAAAAAAAAAAAAAAAAAAAAAAAAAAAAAAAAAAAAAAAAAAAAAAAAAAAAAAAAAAAAAAAAAAAAAAAAAAAAAAAAAAAAAAAAAAAAAAAAAAAGAAACAACACACTCTGGAAGCCTATTGCATTAGTTTAGCTTCAACCTCAAAAGCTCAAAACATATCAATTGGAAATAAATGGAGCAACTGTTCTCCCTATAAGAATTCTTATGCTAAAGAGATATTCCAACATAGCCAACTAGAGAAGGAAAAGCTCAGAGGAGAGACACTGGAAAGCACTTGTGTATACACAATAGGTAACAAGAATAGACCAACACTAACGTTTGTGGTGCCATTCATGACAAGACAGGTAACCCTGAACAGAAGTGTGCTTAGAGGATCCAAACAAAATTAACTGCAAATATAGTATTGTGTTCCCACAACTTCACAGATTTCCTTGGCTCTAATCACATTTCCCTCCTTCTATATCATCCTCCAACCTCTGCAAAATTTTTTCTCAAACCCTTTAATCACTGCCATTTCTCTCTAGCTGTAAAATAACTGCAACATAACCCACTTCTGTTTACTCACTGACTGATACTGCTATTTTTCACCAGATGATATTGGTCTTTCTTCATCTCACCTACTTACCACCTTCCTTTACTCCATTTTTATTGCTTTATCTCCTTCCTCAGCATTCCAGACTAACTGCTAATAATACTAAAGTATAGTTCTGTGGTGGTAAACCTATGGCACATGTGTCACAGGGGGCTGTTTATATCATTGAGGACTCTAAAGATTTTGCCATCAGTGGTACAAGTTCTAAGGGAGACTGACAAAATGGTGAGATTATAAAACGAATTTAAATGTTCATTATTTATGTATTGTGGAATCTGCGAATGTTGTTATAATCAGTAGGAAGTAAGCACTCCTCAAATGAAGAAATACAAGTGGCAAATAAATATATGAAAAGTGATCAACATCATTGGTCATTTGAGTAATTCAAATTCAAACAACACAGATATTCCATCTCACTCCAGAAGGAATGCCTATCATCAAGAAGTCACCAAAAACAAATGCTGATGGGGCTGGGAGGAAAAAGGAACTTTTTTCGTGGGAGTGCAGACTGGTGCAAGCACTGTGCAGCACAGACACAAAGCTCTTCAGTAATGCACTGAAAAATAGAATGCAACACCTTATTAAGACGATCATCCATCATAATCAAGTAGACTTCATTTCAGGAATTCAAAGATGCTTCAACATATTTAAATCAATACATATAACAAACCTAAATAAATAGAAGCAAGGACAAAATCACACGATTATCTCAATTGACATAGAAAAAGCCTCTTATAGAATTTGACATCCACTCATAAAAATCCTAAAGAAAATAGGCATGGAAAGTCCTTATCTCAATCTGATAAAAATCCATTGTGACAAACCTCTTACTAACATGGTGTTGAGTTTGGAAAGTAGGAAAGTTTTTTTCTGGAATCAGAAATAAGGATACACACTATTATCATTATCACTTGTGTTCTACATAGTACTTAAAATGTTAGGTCAAGAAATCAGGCAAAGCTGAGAAATAAAATGGATATGTAAAAGGAAGGAAGAGGTCAAAGTATGATTATTTCCAAATGATGTGAACCCTGACACAGAACCCAAAACTCCACCAAGAATTAATAATCACATTCAGTAATGTAGAAGAATATGAAACCAATACAGAAATCAATAGTATTGGGGCAACCTGCTTAGGTCCCCCTTCTGTTCCTTGCCAACAGAAGCATTTCTTTCCCATAAAGTTCTATCTCAACCTCCGTTTGTTCCTAAAATTCATTCTTTGGTTTCAGAGAACACGAACTCATGCAGGTCAGGTCGGGAGTTTTACTTCCCTGTATCATTTGGAGGTCATCCACCGAGATCATTGGACGGAGGTACAAGTTTCCTTTTCTTTTATAAATTCTGGATTGGGACTTGCTTAGGTAACACATTTTGATGTTTCAAATGTTTATATGTCTTTGCCCATTGCTCATAATTGTTCATGTTTTGCCTTACATAGTTTTATTTCATAGTATGGTTAAAATTGCTTATAATTGCTTATGATTTGTCTCATGGTTTTGCTAAAATGTTAGTCAAAATGTTGGTAAATCTAAGTCAAAACATGGAAATGTTATAAGGTTATGATATTTCTTTAATGGGACATTTTATGACTATTGTGTACTTGTATATATTGTATTTGAACTACATGCTAAATGTACTCGTATTTCTTGCTTGAATTTAGATAATAGCACTAGAGGGAGTGACGTTAGTAAGACTCCTAGTGGATTTCATATAAGGATAAAATGGGACCTTTAAATATAGCTCAGCCTTAGGAAATACACATGCCTGTATATGAAACACGGGACTCCTTTTGCCAGTTAATGACATTAGGTCAGCAACCGTTCTTACGACTTGTAGGACAGGTTTCACTGGGATAGACTGGCTCTGATCCCCCTCTACATGCTAGAGGGAATGTCAGGCCTGCTCTGTTTCAGTTTCCTTCTTTTCACTTTACTCCTAATTTTCCCACCTCTTTGTACTCTCCTTTTTAGAAGCATGTAAAAATAGAAAAATTCTGACTGTGAAGCCCTTAGAAAATGAGCATTTGTTAATGCTGAAGACAGGAAAGTCATTTTACAATAAAGACACATACCCCATCTCTGGGTCAGATGAGACTATGCCCACCCAGGAGAACACATATAAAAGCCATGTCCTGGCTTAGTGTTCTGGGCAGGTCTCCTTCAGGAGGCTAAACCTGAGGCGCAGTGGAGAGAACCGACTTCTGGGTGACACCAGAAGGAGCTATCTCCAAAAGCAGTACACTTATGGGTCCAAAACATATTTAGTGTGAGGGAAGATTCCATCTTTTCTCCTAGGTCTGGTTATCACTTAGGTACATAAGAGATAAGTTGTGGACTTTAAAGCTAGTGATCTTGTTCAGGCTTTTAACTGTCCCTTATAGAACTTGGACAAACAGTGGTTACTCTGCCAGCCTGTAAATGCCCTTAGAGCAGCTGTCACTCTTCAAAGCGGAGGACAGGATTCCCCAGCTGTTCTTTGGTGAATCCCCATTGAAGCCTATGGCTGATGGAATGTTGGATTCCTGCTGGATTCCTTTCTGGAGAGCTCTCTGATCGTGTGGGCTAAAAGTAACCGAGAATGCCTGAGCGGAGAAGACGCCAAACCCGAAGGTTCCTTGGTGGACATTGGCTCCTGACCACTGAAAGATCTCCACTCACCTATTGTACTTTTTCTCTCTTTTTGCTGGTAAACTAGGAATTTTACCTGAGCTTTTCAGTAGAATAAGTTAATGAGTCACTCTTTCAGAAGTTAGGCTTAGACAGCTTACAGGGAAAAGTATTCATATCTGTGCCTTACGTGTTAACTAAGAGTAAGATGTTTGCCAGCTGTCTTGTGTTTTCACCAACATGTAAAATGTGATTGCTTGATGATAAATAAAAGTTTCACCTGTGAGCTTCAAGGTTAAGTCTTGTCCTATTGCTAAAAATATTTACCTAGGTGATCAGATGGAAATGAAGTGTCTGGAGATTGGCTCAGCGTGTGGGCCAAATCCCTCCAGTCAATGGTTCTATTTATCTTTAGGAGTAATTTTTATATCCTGAGAATGCTCACTTCTAATTGACCTTTTATACCACAGTTATGTTTCCTTCTGCAGATATTCTGGTCATCAGACCAATTGTAACATAGACACAAATGGTCAGTAAGAGTAAGTGAAGGCTTTGTGAGATGCTCAGGAGATCAGAATCCGCACCAGTTCGAGGGCCAATAGGCTGGGGGACCTCGTCTCCCTTCTCTCCAATGGGAGCAGCCACCTGCTCTGGAGAGGGCTACTCAAGGGATGCCTTGGGGGAGGGAGTCAATTAGAAATAAGGAAGGGGAACGCCCTAAAATCTCTTATTTTCTTCCAGATATGGGGATCTCACCGTTAAAAGTCTCTTACTCCTTTAGAGGGCTTCATTAGGCACCAGAATACGTTTGATTCTTACGTGCTGAAAAAAAGCCATTTAATCCAAATGGAATGCAGAGGAAAGTATCAATTATGATGCCATTTTATAACTAGAAAGATGATGTAAAAAGGAAAATGGTAAAAATGTCTTCAGATTTGGTTTGTATTAAAAAGGATATTGTTATTTAATAAAATTTTAAAAGTATAGATGTGAACAGCCAGAGAACCAGGCAGCTCAGGTGCCCGAGGCATCACTATCTTGGAGCCTGAGGACAAGACAGCATTAAACAAAGCCTCGCCCACCAATACTGAAAGTATGGTTTCCCCTATTTGCCTTTCTAGTCAGAGGGTGTGGACAGCTGTAATCCAGGCCTCTACACCCATTCTTAGCTAAATCTGTGCATGCTTTTTGAGGACAATACCCTTTAAAAAAGAAAAGACAATTTAGAACTTCCAGAGTTCATGTGACCTAGATGACCCTGATAAGTACATTGATGTCTTTTAGAGGATTTATTCAGACTTATAAACTAGATTAAATAGATGTAATATTAATCTTAAACCAAGCTTTGACGTTTATGAAAAGACAGGCAGCATTACAAGCTGCCTTTTCATTTGGAAATAAATAAGAGTTAATTTTAAAGAGCCAAAAGATAGACAACAGTGGAACTTCCAGTTCCAACTGGAGCCCAAGAGGTCAGACCCTTGCTGGCCAAGCAGAGAAACTAAACAACATTTTTTTCCAGTGTGTATTCTTAAAGGTCTACAAAGTAAAGCCAAGCCTTCTAGTTATCTTAAATTTTAGCTATTTACTATGAAAAAGATAAATACCCCTCTGATTTCTTGTAATGTTTACTAGATACACTGGTAAGACATACTTCCTGAGATGTTAATTCAATAGAGGGATAGATTATTCTTATAGATAACTTCATTACTCAGTCAGCTTCAGATATTAAAAAAGAGCTACAAAAGATAGTTTTTGCTCCAGATAACTCAGTTGATACTTTGGTAGGAACTATTTAAATGTCCTATAATCGGGACTGGGAAAAAGCCAGGGAAAAAACCCAAAAACAAAAACAAGGAGACAAAAAATGGCTGCCTTTGCAGCCTCAAAACAGACCCTAAGTGATTCTCTTGGCTCCAAAAAGAGCTCAATGACGATCAGCTTCATCTGCTACTGCTGTCGTAAGCCAGGACAGCATAAGAGAGACAGCCTTAAGAGGCCCGCAAGCCATGCCCTGACTGCCAAGGCAGCCACTAGAAGTGAGACTGCTCTCTGAGATGGGGGCCCCAGAGCTCAGACTCAGCTTCCCAGGTGGTCCAGTAGGACTGAAGGGGCCTGGGCCTGCCTCCTCCCTCTGGAAAGACAGTTTCTACCCGTCATCTCATCAGAAGAGCCCTGAGTAATCAAGATTATAGAGGGAAAAGAAACCCTGCCCATTGCTGGACATTGGCACAGGTCTCTTCTTCCTTCTTCAGCCCTGACCTTCCTTCCAGTCAGTGTACCTCAATAGAAAGATTTTAAAAGATGTGTTGCTTTAGCTATAACTGAGATACTACAATATATTCAGGTTACTTACTAATCAAGATGGTGCTGAGACTGATGTTTTACAAATGTAATGTATTGTTGTTCATGTATAAGATTTAAAATGTATTTCATTGGTTTAATCTAACTGAATGCTGTGCATTTCATGATAAATGCATAAGTTAATCTGGTTGATTTCTGATGTAACTCAGGTATTTCATGCTCATAATTAATACAGGTATGATGTCACTTAACTAAAAGTAGAAAAACTTATAACAAATTGTCAGACTCCATAAATACAGAGGTCTAAGAGTTAGTAAATTACTTTTGCTTGGTCTCAAAATGTTTATAAATGTACTTGTTAGCCCTAATGTTCATGCTTTGATTATATGTGCTCCAATTTTGCAAAAAATTTGTTCTTTCCTAGAAGACCCCAAAACCCAGGTAATCATACAGGTAAAATCTATAACAAATATGCTACATTAAGATTCCTTTAACTGACATCCACCAAATTTTGTCTATATGTTGTTCAGTGGACCTCAGTGTCTGACACAAGCTGCAGAAGTAAAAAGGGTTTGCAAAAATAAATTTGTCTAAGTTGATCAAAATTGCTCAAAAGGTGTCTCAGTAAAAAGGATACAAAATAAAATTACAGATGAAAAATAAGAATGGTGATACTAACAGCGTACAGGAACAAAGGCTAGTCCAAAAACAGGAAAAAGTTATGCTTCCTTGGAAACAGAAAATGTCCAAAGCTGCTAAAAAAAAAAAGTCTTTATGATGGAGTCAGAGAAAGTTTCAGACTGAGGTGGTTATGTATCTTCCCTCTCAGCCTGAGGGAACCCATGTTAACTGCCAATATAGGGAAAAGCCTGTAAAATTTTCAGTAGATGCTTATACAGAGTTGTCAGTAGTTACACAGCCATTGGCCCCACTTGCCAACTGGAGAGTACTTGGTGTCTTCCCTGTTTCTGGCAATTCATGTGCTCCAATAATAATAAAAAATGCCAGTTTGTTTGAAACTATACAAAATGGCCATAAAAGATAAAAAAGGGATTAAACCCCACATTTAAGAGATATCTAACTTGTCTTTTTCATAGTCATCCTGTTGATATTATTATTTGACACATACATACTTAATTGACTTTGTGTTCTTCAGATTCAAAGCTGTAATGAAAATGCCTGTCATCTATTGAGGGCCTCTGAAGAGTACATCTGTCTGCTGATCAACAACTACGACCCCTTTCAGCTTGAAGAAGCCAGAGCGGTCTTCACCCATGTTCCCTAATGGCAGTTCAGGTTCCTTCTTCAGAGGGGGGAGTGTTGAAGGCAGAGGAGTTAACAGCTACACTTTCTTAAGTCACTGATTAGAACCATCTACTATAATAATATCTGTAAGTATAATATCATGTATGCACCTTGTACGATACCAAAACATTATGAAAACAGTTTGCAATGTATTAATTTATTGAATCTGTCTTGTTAATTTGTCTTGAAACTGTCTATTTGTTCAATAAAATAAAAAATAAATAAGTAAGTAAATAAAATTAAAAAAAAAACAAAGAGAATTTGAACTGGCTTATATGAATAGGCTGGAAAATACCTATAGTTGTCTTTCAATAAATTTTTGAAATTGAAAAAAGAAATTTTTTTAGGCAGTCAGGCAGGGCCAGGCCCTGGAAAGAGATAATACAGGAAGCAAGTTGTCTGCAACTTGGAGGGACAGAGGCTCCTGCTGTGAACCAGACATAAAGACCAAACAAATGCTAAAAGAGTAGCACCTGGGATTGATATTCTAAATAGGTAGCTATCACCTGAAAAGACCCAAGTGAGTCACTAGCCCGACCCCCAAGGGGAAGAGACCCTGTCCCATATTCATGCCTGCTTACTATGTGACTCACCTCCCCATTTGGTCCTGGGCCTAATGAATTTTACCTGAGCAATGGTTCTTGCAATCCCATTGGTTGACCATAGTTTTGTCCCACCCCACATCCACCTAAGTGAGACCCCTTCTCTACCTTAGTCCCACATGGTTTTGCCTATAAAAATACCCAGAAAGCCACAGCTTCCTGGACAACTCACTCAGGTCTCCCTTCTGTCCCTCTCTGACAGAAACTTTTCTTTCCAATAAAGTTTTATCCTAAAAAAAAAAAAAGAAATCAATAGTATTCCTGTATATTAATAGTGAACTTACCAAGAAAGAAGTTAGCAAAACAGTAGCATTCACTATAGCAACAGGAAAATTTAACACTTAGGAACCTGATGAAGAAAGTAAAAGACCTCTAGAGCGAAGACCACAGTATTTTTTAAAATGTATGTAGTCCAGGGTCTGCAGGGTGTCATCACACAGGTTGGACTGGCAGTGATCCTGTTTTCAGCCTCCTAAGCACTGGGATGACAGGTGCATGTCACCATGTCCAATCTCAGTGCGACCCAGGAGTATGGCGGGCGCACTGTGCAGAGTTTCAAATCTTGGTCCCTGTGCCCACCTAAGCAGGTACTTTAGTCTGCTGGGCTATCTGGCTGGCCAATCACAGTATTTTGAAAAGGAAGATCAAAGTGGGCTTCAGTCAATGAAAGGATTTCCCCTGCTCCTGGGTAGATACTAGGACTACTCTCAAAATAGCCGTACTTCCCAAACTGATGTAGAGATTTAATACAAGCCCAATTAAAATGCCAACACGTTCCTCACAAACTAGAAAAATGTCCTGAGATTCATATGTAAACCTCAGAGACCCCAAGTAGCAAATTAGTCCTCAGACAGAGAACTAATAGAGACTTCAACTCTCCGCTAATTCTTAACAGTGGATATGTGTTTCCTGCATTTTTTAATGTGCTCAATGTTTTTAATTCCTACAAATAAGACTACACATATCCTCTGAACTCTAATTATACCATTTAACATTAAAAGTATAATTGTATCGAGAGCATCTGGAGACATTGCTGGGAAAAGATACGACATGAAAACCTTATTATATCTAGTGCCAGGAATGTTAATAATGACAATCTCTTGAAACTCCCCTTATGTTCATCAGTAGAGAAACTTTTCTCAGTTTTCATTGCATGAAATTCTGCATCTCCCAAGAAACAGATTTATTTTAAAGTTATACCTCTGTGAATCTTACACTCAAATATGTTTCTCTCCTTTTTCTCATATAAAGCACTGTAAACATATCTGTAGGCTGACTTTAATGAATGCATAACAATTTGTGTGTTGGAATTTTTATGTACTAAACTATTCCCTTGGCTTTATTTTGTTTTCTTGTCCTTACTTCCCCTTAACTCGGATTTGCTCATCTGTTTAGTTTCTCCCCATTTGTATGTTTTTATAAGCTGCCTCAAATCCTTTTATAGCAGTAAGAAAGAGGTAACCCAAATTTAATAAAAGTGCAATTATCTCATTGGCTGTTCATGTTTCTTTTTAAAAGAAAAATAATCTCTGTAACTCAACGTGGGTATTGGGGTGGAATGTTAGGGCTTTGTACCTAGATGTCCTCACAAAGCTTCAGTTGGTCATGGGCAGGGTATTTTCAGAAGTGGCTGGATCTGGGGTATGTGGTGTGGGGATTGAGTCATGATGCAATGGTGTTAAGGGGTAGAGTATTAACTGCCATATGTAACCTGGATAGGGTATCAGGGCTAGGAAAGCCTGTGGCTGCCCCTTGCTTGCTTTGCTACCGTCTGCCCTCCATGAATTGTTTCTCCTCTGTGAAGTTGCTCTGCATTGGAGCAAGGCAATTAGAGACCAAACCCTCTACAAAAGGTGTGATAGATAAAAATTCCCTCCTTTAACAATTAGGTGTTGGGTATTTTGTCACAGCCACAAGAAAAGTAACTAAGACAAGTAGCAAGACAGAGCTAACTCAAAAGTTTTAAATGTGCAGTTATCTCTTTAGATGTTTATGATCTTTTTTATAGGAAAAATAATCCTATATCTAGTTCAAGGAGAGTACTGATTCCTTCAGGAGCCAATAATTCCAAAGTTCAAGTAGAAAATTGATTATTTGGAATGTTACCGATTCAATCTCTTCTCACTTAATAGTCATTCCCATTGATTTTTTTTTTTTTTTTTTTAGAATATCTGAAATTTTTAATTCTTTCCTTACAGGTTACTAGATCACTTTTGATTAAGAAAACTGTAGAAAGTTAGTAACTGCCACAAGTGAACGCCAGATGGTGGCACATGTCAATTTTCCACAGAGTGGAATGTCTGAGTGCACTGCTCGGGGTCTCTGCTCACACTTGCTGAAACCATTTGTGGCAGATTTTAGCCCACAGGTCGCTTTTCCCCATATTTCTTTGTAAGCTCTTCAGCATTCTTACAGAATTTTTTACGGTCCTTAGAGTATTCTTCAGCTAGGTCAGCCCGGAGCGGGTGCTCAGGCTGAGGGTCATTCACCAGTGCTATGAGGGACTGGATTACTTGGTCGGTCTTGGTCGCTGGCTTCCAGTTCTCAGCACTAATCACTGGCAGACAAACTTGCCCTTGTTCATCAGTGTTTGGGTGATAGATCTTTGTTTTAAATGTGATCTTCGGTGGTTTGAATGGATACTCTGCTGGGAAGTTGATCTCAATTCTAAAGGCCCCCTTATCATATGGAGGGTTGTCAGGAGCAATAAGCCCTTGCCAAGTCAATAAATGAGCTTCACCAACCTGGATGTTACGGAAGTTTTTCATTCCACATTTGCGGATCTCTTCACGCTCCTTCATCCGCCTCCTGCTGGCCGCCATCTTGGATCTGGTGCTGCTGCTTTCCCATTGATATTTCACTGCCACAAGAATGATAAAACACAAGAGGTGATGAGCACTGCGAAGCCCTTGCCCTTGGGTGGAGTTCACCACTCCTCTGTGAGAAGCACCACAGCAACTTGTTCTTCAGTTAATTAGACTGCTGTGATTTTTGAGAATAATCATAACAAAAATTCCATAGTTTGTATGGCTCCACTGTTTGGACTGCTGGATAAATATCCTCTTCTGTACTTCAGCAACCAATGAAATGACACTTATGATCATGCAATAGAGCAGCAGTTTTTATATGTTTTGCACTTTAATTTTAATCATAATACATTGAATGAGATAGTATTTACTTATGTACATATCAGGAAATTGCAATTCAAAGGGTAAAAGGAATTTATTTTCATGGTCTAAATTGCAGTATTAAATTTCAGATCATATAATTCCAGAGAATACAGTATTTTCTTTTTTTAAAATCAGACTTTCCATTATTAATTCAGTTTCCTTTCCCCTTTTGAGTAAAATCTTGGATAAAAGTAATTGTGTGTGTGTGTGTGTGTGTGTGTGTGTGTGCACACCATGTACCCATGCACCAATGTGGGCAACAATCTAGAATCTCCTTTGTATTCTGGGCAGTGAGTCAATAAGGGACCTAGCAGGTAGTAGAGAACTTTCTCACTCCAAGGAAGTTTAGCTTAAAAGAATATTGTAGAGAGATGACTCACAGGAGCTCAGGATTCTTCAGGGCTCAGGAGCGCACAACATGAGCTAGCCTAAGACTGGCAAAAGTGGAGCAGCATCGTCATATGTGCTTGAAGGAATCAAAGAAGGGAATTTTGTGTCAGGAGTATAGTGAAATTCTAGTAACTTACTTATATAATTGTTTTTGTGGGCTTACTTCCATTTGGTTGCATTTTTTTTTTTTTTTAGGAAATAATAGAAAAATGCTAACAAGATCAATTTCTTGATTTGTGTAACAGAGGAAAATCATTGATCAGTGAAGTATAGCAGAGCATATTTATCCAACAGTCTAAACAATGGAAGCCTATAAACTATGGAAGTTTTGTTATGATTACTCTGAAAAATTACAGCAGTCTAATTAATTGATGAACAATTGCTATGGTACTTCTCATGTAGGAGTGGTGAACTCCCACCACAGAGCAATTGGCTATCCAGTGCTACTATCCGTACTGTCCTCATGATAGTAGTATCAGGGCTTGATGCTCACTGGTTCTTAGTATGTGTTAGGTAATTGGTGCACCAGGCTTAGGCATTCAGCCCTAATAGATAACCAGAGCTTTGTGCTCCAGGATGCTAGCACTGCCTTCCATTAAAGTGTTGGCACAGAAGTGCTCACTAGCCCCTCCAGAGTGTTTCAGTGGAGGGTGACTCAGCAGAGTCACAAAAACAAATTTGCTCCTAGGTTCTCACATCCTTAAAACTCACACTCTGTAGTTAGCCAAAGAAGTTCTAGCACCTCTTCCATAGTGACTACAGACTGCCATTGAGTCAAGACTTCATTCAACAACCCAGTGAATCAATGGTACATTGCTATGTGCTTGAGGTGATACATTACAACCTTAGTTCCAGGGATATGTACCCATATTAATCAATTCAAGTCTAACATCCTTTGAATCCCTTTCCATTGCAAGGTGCCTAGAATCTTAGACATAAATTAATAAAGCCCTACAATTGCCTCAATGTTCATAGTTTGGACTCTTAGGTAAGGCTTTCTCTGGAATCTGTTAGGATCTACTATGGATCCAGAGGCAATAGAGAATCAGAGTAGATCTTAAAAGAACTGGTATCTTCTCTTGAAAGAAAATTTTATATATGAAGTTTTTGACATTATTTTGTGCAGGATAAATAAGTTTCTTAAGAAAAGACAAAGGGCTGCTTTAGTTGGCAAAGGAAGATTCACAGAGGTTTGAATTTTGGTGTTCTTAAGATGGTGTATTTCTGTCCAAATGTTCATATAGCAAGTTTCTGCTCTCTCAAAAATTTTTTTTACCTAGATTAACTTTATCAGATTGATTATATAACTGGTTTTCCAAATTCACAACTATACAATCACATGTGGGGCATGATCCTTAGTCAGGTCTCCTTATAGCCACATTGGACAAAGTCAGCTTTCCAGTCACTGGTGTGAAATGCCTGATACTTGACATTTAAAGGAGGAGAGGTTTATTTTTGTCATGATCTTAGGACTTCAGCTTATGGCTGGCTGGCTCAAAGACTAGAACAGCAAGATGGAAAGGAAATCTATTCAGCTCATGGAAACTAGCAAGCAGAGCTGGGGAGCAGCATCAGGGGGAAAGGAGTCCGGGACCAGGCCACCACCCAAGGTCATGCCTCTGTGACCCTCCAGACACACACGGAACTATGCATTATTAATTCCCCGGTAATCTGCCAAGCCAATCAAGTTGACAGGTCAGCTTAACTCTCACACAAGATTTTGCTTTGTGATATCACCAAGGTGTATTGTCTCTTTCCCTAAACCTTGATTTGAGAGTGTCAGGCTTTAACTTCACCTGTTAAAGAAAAGCTCTCCCAGCCAGTAAAAATATTGCTATCGCCGTTACTGATTTGTTTTCACCACTGAAGCAATAACAATAAATGTCCAGCCACTTGACTTCTTGCTTTCCACTTGCACTCCCTCTATTAAGCTCTGTGCCTACATGTCCCCCCAAATCTCATGCAGTCACAGGTGGGGCTTTTTTGGTACTGGCTGAATCTAGAGTGTGTGATGCTGGGATTAAGCGAGTGTAATTACTAAATCACTCCACTGATTGGGCTGGCATTGCCCTCACCTTGGTGGCCTCGATACAATACGAGATTTGGAATTGGTGTAGTTTCAAAGGCAATCAATTACTCTGAATAGTCATCTCTGAGCTTCACGCCTGTGCGCACAGCTTTTCAGTCAGACTCCAGAGGATCCCTATGCAGATTTTAGGGGCTCCCTTTCTTCTATTCTCCTTCATTTCTTATAATCTGAAATATAAATTCCAGTTCCTGCAAGAATCCCAAACTTCAGTCTCTATTTCTTCTGGCCAGCAGGACTGCTCCTCTCCAAATGGGCTCCCTGGCCGGTGTGGAAGTCACTTTCACCTAGTAAATTAGAGTAAACATAGCACTTACCTATGTGTGGTGTTTCTTAGGGACCATCATGTTGACCTGTGTGTAGACCAAGGACAAAAAAGAATTGCATTATACATTTTGCCTTATTTTATAGACAGTAATTATGGAAAAACTAATTCTAATGATTATTCCCTCCACTATGGCCAGGACCGGAACTCTTCTTTTTCAAAACTCATTCAATTGCTTGCTTAGTAGATGACTGTTTATCCTCTAAAATATTATAAGACTTGGTGATTGAACAATATCCTCCAATAGAAAAAAATGTATTCTTTTTGGAAAAGTGTATTTTTATTGAGCAGTTTCTTAAGGCTATAAACTAAATGCTTTGCATACATTTTCTCATTGAGTCTTGCCAATAAATCCATAAAGTTCTTGTGTTTTTCAGATGAGGTAGGTGAAATTTAAAGAATAACAGATCCTTGCAAAGAAATTATATCTGATGAATGATGGGAGCCAAAAATTGAACCACATTAGCAACACCAGGGTCAAACTCTTCAAAGTCATTGAGCTTGATTATTATTTTCCAAAGAAACCACTTATATATAGCTATAGATGCTTTTCCAGGGAAAATGGAAAAACAAATTCTCCGTGTTGGAAAATTTGGCGTTACTGAGTACAGGCTCAGACTTTCTTTTTCTTTCTTTCTTTCACTCTTTCTTTCTTTCTTTCTTTCACTCTTTCTTTCTTTCTTTCCTTCCTTCCTTCCTTCTTCCTTCTTTTCTTTCTTTCTTTCTTTCTTTCTTCCTTTCTTCCTTTCCTTTCTCTCTCTCTTTCTGCTGTTTTTTTAGTTGATCTATCTCTTTGTAACAATAGGGTAGTAAGGTCCCTGTTACAATTGTGCTATTGCTTATTTCATTTTTATGTCTATTAATAGATGTTTTATGTAGTTTTGTGCTTTTGTATTTGTTTTTTTAAATTTAATTTTATTTTATTGAGAGGGAAATATCAATGATACAGTTTCAAAGCTGATTAAAAGGATAACTGCAATAATTAATACTTTTTACATTGTTATCTTCTTAGTGGTTATCCATAGTACAAGAAGCAGACAGGGTCTCCTGTCCAAACACTATTAGTACAAATCTTTCTTCTCATAGAATTAAGCAAAAGTAGCTGCATATATATTCTAACTATTCTGTGTATACAAATATAAAATAGTCTTTCCTTTGTATCTTCTTTTTTGTTTAATCCTGTCAGAGATGAATATTCTATTGGCATCCACTTATTACAGCTGCTTGGATTCAGCAAAACACCCCAATACAGTCCAGCAGTTCACAATAGTAGTGGGTTATCCACAGAAGTTGTTGACTAGAGCCTTTTACATCTCAGCAAATTAACATGGCTTTACTTTATATACCTTGTTTTTATACATTTCTGCTGGATGGTTAAGACCAAGATAAAGCAAGACTGATATAACAAAAAAATGTAACTTTTTTATCTGATGAGGTCAGTCAAGTCTCCTCAGGATTTATCCTGTAACCCTGTACCGTGCTTTGTAGATCCTATGTCAGTGTCAGCCAGTAGACAAGTCACGGCCAATGCTTGAACAATTTGCGCTCTATGAAAGCCTCAGAAAAAATTTTCTCTCCATTTGAGCTTCCTTAGGCACACTATAGATCATCGGTCGCATTTCTCTGTGGCTCTAATGATCTCTTTGATTAGAAAATTTGTGGCACAACTGAGGTACATGATGCTACAGTACAGATTCTCCTAAGTCCTGAGTCTTCACTGACCTTGAAAGGCCAGTGCCAAAATGTTGGCTAACCTTGCAGTCCTTCCTTTTCTCCAATATTTGATCTGTGAATTTACGTAGTTAACCCTCCAAAAGAGAAGATGATTATTACACTGCAACATATGCAGTTCGGTTTACCCTAACTCTGGGTCTAACTATCAAGCATATTATGCATAAAATGGAACAGGTATTTTCCATTAAGTATTGATATGTGTTGGAATTTATATTCTTTTGGAATACGAGGAAAAAAAGATTTAAAAAATAGTACTACACACGTATTTTTATGTAGAAATACAGAAATCTAACCATATACAACTTTGTAGTAGAACAATCCTGTAGCATTTTTTCCTTGTGTCTTTTTTCATTCATTATCCCCCCACAAAAAATTTAACTTGCGAGAGAGTATAGTAATAATTGGTATGTCATGACAGGAAGTATGTATTTAGCAGACCAGAATGGAAGGCATTCCAAGCATGGCCATTCTATTACACATTGCTATCTTCAGTGCAGTTGCTTGGCTCACAAGTATCAGCACATATAGGTAGTCATGTTGAGAACCTACCATTTAACTGCTACTTTCAAAAACCTGCTGATGTTTCTCGGGAACTTTGCCTTGTCCATCTTGTGTGTACAAATGTATGTCTTTGTCCCTGTCCTGTTTCCCAGCTTTTCTCCTTACACTCTGCTCGGTGTCCAATCCTCAAGTTCTCACTTTCCTATTAGTTGTGTTATACCATTCTATTTCTATTTCTTTTTTTGACTTCTTATACTAGGAAGACTATACTATATTTGCAAATGGGGGTCTGGTTTATTTCACTTATGAGTATATCTTTGAGTGGCATCCACTTACATATAAATGCTTCAAGTTTATCACTCCTTATAACTGAGTAATACTTCATTGCACAAAAATACTATATCTTTTTCAACCATTACTCAGGTGATGGGCATCTTGATTGTTTCCAAGATCTGGCTATCACAGATTGTGCTGCTATAAATATAGGTCCACATATATCACTATGATATAATGTTTTCAGTTCCTCTGGAAGAATTCCCAGTAGGAGGATAGCTGGCTTGAATGGGATTTACAGTCCTGGTTTTGTGAGGAGTCTCCACACTGATCTCCAAAATGGTTGCACCAGTCTACACTCCTATCAGCAGTGGAGAAGTGTTCCCTTTTCCCCTCAACCTCTCCAACATTTGTTGTTGGTTGATTTCTTTATTATAGCCATTCTTTCCGGACAGAGATGGTATCTCAGTGTTGTTTTAACTTGAATTTCACAGATGCCTAACGATGTGGAGCATTTTTTCTTATATTTATTTGCTTCTTTAATTTTGTCTTCTGAGAAGTGTGTATTCATCTCAGATGCCCATTTCTGAATTGAGTGTTTAAATTTGAGGACCTTAATATATCTTAGTTCTTTATATATTCTAGAGAGCAGACCTTTGTCTGAGTGCTTATTAGTTAGGATTTTTTCACAATTTGTGGGTTGTCTTTTCACTTTGTTGACAATTTCTTTTGACATGCAAAGACTTCTCAAGAAAGGTTGATCCCAATTGTTAATTCTTTCAAGTGTTTCCTATGCAAATACATGTTTGTTCATGAACTCTTTGCCTACCCTTATGTTTTCAAGGGTTCCTCCTACTTTCTCTTCAAGGAGATTGAGTGTTTCTGTTTTAATGCTTAGATCTTTAATCCATTTTGGCTGTAGCTTAGTGCATGGTGATACACCTGGGTCAAGTTTTAGTTTTTGATATGTAGAAAGTCAGTTTTTCCAGCACCATTTGTTAAAGAGACTATCTTTCTTCCAGTAACCATGTTTGGGCCCTTTATTGAAGATCAGGTGGCTGAGTGTCTTTGCAGAGGCCTCAGCATCTTCTAATCTATTTCATGGATCTTCAGGTCTATTTCATTGCCAATATCATGTTGATTTTATCACAGTGGCTTCGTAATATAATTTGAAGTCAGGAATTGCGATGCCTCCTGCCTTGTCTTTGTTGGCCACTATTGTCTGTGCTATTCTAGGTCGTTTGTGGTTCCAAATAAATTTTACGAATGATTTCTCTAGGTCTGGGAGGTATGTTGTTGGCAGTTTGATAGGAATTGCATTGAAACTGTACAACAATTTTGAAAGTATGGCCATCTTCACGATGTTGGTTCTTCCTAACCAGGAGCATGGAATATCTTTCTGTTTTCTGAAATCCTCTATGATCTCTTTTCTTAGGGTGTTGTAATTTTCCATGAAAAGATCTTTGACTTCTTTGGTTAAGTGAATTCCCAGGTACTTCATTTTTCCGGGATGCTATTATTTCTATAGTTTCTCTCTCAGTGTGTTTGTCATCTGTGTAGAGGAATGCTATTGACTTTTGAGTACTGAATTTGTATCCAGCTATGCTACTGAATTTATGTATCAATTCTAGTACCTTCTTGGTGAAATTTTTTGGGTCTTCCTACTAAAGTATCATGTCATCTGCAAATAGTGATAATTTAACTTCTTCTTTACTTTTTCTTATTCATTTTATTTCTCCTTCTAGTCTAATGCCTGTTCCTAATGATTCTAAAACTATATGGAATAGGAGGGGTGATAGAGGACATCCTTGTCTTCTACCTGATTTAAAAGTAAAAGATTTCAGTTTTTCCCCATTTAAAATTATATTAGCAATTTTGCTGTCATAGATGACTTTTATCAAATTGAGGTAAAGGCCATC
This sequence comes from Ctenomys sociabilis, assembly GCA_004027165.1. Classification (NCBI taxonomy): domain Eukaryota; kingdom Metazoa; phylum Chordata; class Mammalia; order Rodentia; family Ctenomyidae; genus Ctenomys; species Ctenomys sociabilis. The sequence goes on along the minus strand of PVKA01006017.1, from coordinate 15,220 downwards.
TGTCCCAATGTTTTGTAGGACTTTGAACATGAATGAGTGTTTGACTTTGTCAAAGCTTTTTTGCATCAGTTAAGATAATCATGTGGTTTTTAGATTTCAGTCTATTAATATAATGTATTGTATTTGTAGATTTTTGAATATTGAGCCATCCTTGCATGCATGGGATGAATCCTACTTGGTCATGGTATATGATCTTCTTGATGATTTGCTGTATTCTATTCGCTAGGATTTTATTGAGGATTTTTCCATGTATGTTCATGAGGGAGATTGGCCTGTAGTTCTTTTTTTTTGGTTGTGTCTTTTCAGGTTTTGGAATAAGTGTAATAGTTGCCTCCAGAAATGATTTTGGGAGGACTTCTTCCTTTTCAATTTCATTGAAGAGTTTCAGGAGTGTAGGGATTATACCTTCTATAAGTTTCTTGTAGAATTCAGCTGTGAATTCATTAGGTCCTGGACTTTTCTTTGTCAGAAGGCTTTTTATTATGTTTCGTATTTCTTCGGGTGTTATTCACTTATTGAGAGTTGTTGTGTCTTCTTGATTCAGTTTTGGTAATTTGTACCTTTTGAGGAATCTGTGCATTTCTTTTGTGTGTTCTATTCTGTGAGCGTAAAGATTCTCAAAGTAACTATTGATAATTCTCTGAATTTCCACTGGGTCTGTGGTAATTTCACCCTTTTCATAACTTATTGGTTGTATTTTAATTTTTCTTTCCTCTTCTTGATGAGGATAGCTAGGGGCTTATCAACTTTATTTAGTCTTTCAAAGGACCAGATTTTTGATTTGTGGATTCTTTGAACTATTTTCTTCATCTCAGTTTAGTTAATTTCTGCTCTAATCTTCATGCTTTCTTCCCGTCTTTGGGCTCTGAGTTTGGTTTGTTCTTCCTTTTCTAGGTGTTGGAGATGACACATTAAGGTGTTTATTTTTTCCTATTCTGTTTTCCTAATGTGTGAGTTCATAGCTATGATTTTCCCTCTGAGAATTGCTTTCATCGCATCCCATAAATTCAAGTAAGTTGTGGTCGAGCTTTCATCGAATTGTAGGTATTGTTGAGCTTCTTGTTTAAGTTCATCTGTGACCCACTGATTGCTGCATAGGGTGTTTTTTAATTTCCATGAATTTAGCGGGTTTTTCTGGTTTCTGTTGTCGTTTATTTCCCATCTCATTGCACTGTGGTCAGATAATATGCATGGAATAATTTCTGTTTTCTTGCAGACACTTAAGCATGAACTATGAAGTACTATGTGGTCTACTTTAGAAAATGATCCATGTGCAGCTGAAAAAAAATCAGAATATTCTGTGTATGTTCACCAGGTTCATTTGTTCCAAGTTCTGGTTCAGTTCTGCTACCCCTTTGCTAATTTTTTGTCTGGTTGACCTATCTTTTTGAGATAATGGGGTGTTAAGGTCTCCTGTTAAAATTGTTCTTGGGTATTAGATATTCATATCCATTAAGATTTGCCTTACATAGTTGGGTGCTCCTGTGTTTGGTGCACAGATATTTATGAGTGTTACCTCTTGCTCTTGAATTTTTCCCCTAAGCAATATATAGTGGCCTTCTTTGTGTAGTTTGATCTTTCTTGGTTTGAAGTTGAGACTGTCTGAGAACAAAATTGCTACTCCTGCTTTTTTCTGAGGTGCTGGGGCATGTAGTATTTTCTTCCATCCTTTGACTTTAAGCCTATGAATGTCTTTTTGAGTTAAGTGTGTTTCTTGTATGCAGCATATTGTTGGGTTTTGTTTCCTAATCCACTGTGCCAGTCTATTTCTCTTAATTGGTGAATCGAGTCTATTTACATTGATGGTTACAATTGAAATGTGTTGACTTATGATTCTCATATTTAGCTGCTATTGTTTACTCTTTTTTGTCCTGTGTTTAATTGTTTTCCCTGTTTAGTGGGTTCCTTTCATTCTCATTTGTGGAGTTCTGGTCATTGTGGTCTCTTTCTAGGACTTCTTTCAGTAGCCTGCCTAAGGATGGCTTTGTAGTTATGAAATTCTTTAGTTGTCCTTTGTCCTGGAAGTATTTTACTTCACCACCAAACTTAAAAGAGAGTTTTGCAGGGTATAGTAGTCTGGGCTGGAATTTGTTTTTATAGAGGACTTGAAAAACTCTGCTCCATGGCTCTCCTTGCCTTCATGGTTTGTGTGGAGAATTGGGCTGTAATTCTGATAGGTTTTCCTTTGAATGTGATCTACGTCTTTTCTCTAGCACATTTTAGTATATTGTTTTTGTGTTGGATTTCTGGGATCTTGAATATTATATGTTTTGGTGTGTTTTTTAGTTGGGTTGAAGTTATTTGGCATTCTGTATGCTTCAGTTATCTGAATGTTGAATTGTTTCCTCATATTTGGGAAGTTTTCTGCTATTATTTCTGCCCATATTCTTTTGATGCCAATTATTTTCACATTGTTCATCTTGGCATCATCTTGTAGATGATGGATTCTTTTTTCCTGCGTCCTTGTTGTTTTTAAGAGATCCTTTCTCACCTTTTCACTGGCTGTACCAGCATCTTCAGGATCTGAAACTCTGTTCACTTTCACTCAAATGGTTTTGTAGACTTGTGATTGAGATTTATATAAGTTCTCATATATCTCTTTGACTCTGCTTCATGCGATCTATTTCTTTTCTGTGTTGCTCATTCCAGGAATCTGTCATATTTCTGATTTCCCTCTTTTTTTTTTTAATGAATGTCTTCTGTAGAGGTAGCTATTAATTCTTTTTCTGCAGATTTTTTTCCAAATTGGGTTTCCTCTACATATTTTCTGAATTGATTCTGTACTTCAGACACTATAATTTCAAAGAATTCTTTTTTACTTCAGAAATTATTTCTCCTTTGAGTTCCTCTTTACCTTTCTGCTGTTGTTTCTTTGCTTGCAACACTGTTAATTCATATGTTTTGGCTAGAATAATGCTCTCTGAGCTTGTTCTAGGTGGGCATTGGGCTTCCCCCATACCATTTCTGGATTTGATTCATTACTTCAGGTGCTATGTATTCAAAAATTTCTTTTTTTATTTCAGGCATTAATTCTGTTCTGGGTTCCTCTATACTTTTCTGCTGTTGTTTTTTGCTACTGCCTCTGTTAATTCATTCATTTCAGCTGAGCTAGTGTCCTCTGCACTTATTGATGGACTTGAGGCCTGAGATTGCCTTTTGGTCTTCGTCTTTGTTGTTTTATATAGCACTGACTTCTGATCTTTGGTGTAGAGCTTTGGTGCAGCTATTACCTTAGCACGTGATGAGATTAGGGTGCCAGTGTATTAAGTTTGAGATTATCCAGTTATGCCTGGCCTGGATCTAGCTGTTGTGTTCAGTTCCTTTTTGTTGCAGCCTTTCTGGTACAACTGTGAGCCTGTGGTTCCCCTCTGTTGTTTTCCTGGTCCAAGGAGCACTGGGGAGTGCAGAAGCTCTCCAGACCCTCACCATGCTGGGCGAGGGTGGTTCAAGTGGCGGGAGATTTGAAAAAGTTCTCACTTGCTGGCAGGCTTGGGGGCAGGGGCTCTGGGGAGTTGCCTTGCAAGTCGGTCTGGGCTGTCTCAGTTCGACAGCTCACTCGCTCAGAGGTCTTGTGGGCGGGGCTCCAGATAGTGTAGGGTGCACTGGGGAAGTCAAAGGCTCTCCCATATACTCACCAAACTGGCCTTTCATGGATCCAGTGGCAGGAGATTCATAAAACTTCTCACTCACTCAGTGGGCTTGGGTACGGGGACTCTGGGGAGTTGCCGGTATTTCCCCAATCTTGCATATCTATATCTGTTAATCTGTGCAACAGATTTGATGAAAAAAATAGATAATATAACAGCCATTGTTAATTAGTTATTCTTTTTTGGAAATCTATAACATATGTATTGCTGTATGTTACCCTATTTCTGTCTTTTTTTTTTCTATGTGTTTTTGCTTCTGTTGTTACTCTTCAAAATAAAATAAAATAAAATAAATAATAAAGAAAAAAATACTATTTTATGTGAAAATGACACATCAACATTTATGAAGGAATTTCTCATTGAATCTAGAGAAGAGATAGATACAAAAGATACAGGATGATAGGTAGAGGATGAGAACCGTGAATGATCACTGGAAAGAAATAAGATGTATGAAATGGATTCAAATAGATATTCAGGAAATTAGAGTTTCAGTACTAGATCAGACTCATAGTGATTCTCCCGAGCTGGGATTATAGGCATGCGCCACCCTGCTCAATCTCCATTGCTATCTCAGCACACCCCAGGGGTAGGGTTGGCATGGCAGGCCTGGGGATTGAACCCATGTCCCCTGTTCCTTGTTGCAGGCCCTTTAATCCACTGAGCTATTTGGCCAACCCTTCAAACATTGGTTTTGTATCACCCATTGCTGTCTTCAGTGTAGTTACTCAGATCTCTGATATCAGCATACAAAATAGTCAAGGTGAAATTTCTACTGCTATTTTCAAAAACTGGCAGAAATTATTAGTACAAGCATCTCAGTGATCCTGTATATATACTTGCACATTTCCCCTCCTTCCTTTGTCCTTTTTCTCATCTTTGTTGTTTAATCCTTAAGTTTGGTTTCTTTCTGTTTTACCATATCAATTATACCTTTCAGGCTTTATTCTTTCAGGTTCTTGCACTCGGGAGACAATATGATACTTACACATGTAGATCTGATTTATTTCACTTATGTCTCTAGTTGCATCCACTTACCAATAAAGACTTTGAGTTTATCTTATCTTATTGCTGGTAGTACTCTATTGTATAAAAATACCATATCTTTTCATCCATTCCTCAAGTGATGGGCGTTTTTGTTTCAAGATTTAGCTTTAACAGATTGTGTTGTAACATGGGTGCAAACATGGGTGTAAATATATCAATATGGTATGATGCTTTCAGTTCGTTTGGGAAAATATCCATTAGGGGGATATCTGGGTTGAATGGGATTTCTAGTCCTAGATGTTGATGATTTTTCCACACCAATTTCTATAGTGATTGTACCAGTCTACATTCCTACCAACAGTGGAGAAGGGTTCCTTTTTCCCTATAGCTTCTCCAGAATTTGTTATTAGTTGATTTCTTTATCATAGCCATATGTCTGGGGTAAGATGGTATTTCAAATGTTGTTTTAATTTACATTTCTTGGTTGACCAGTGCTGTGAAACATTATTTTAGATATTTGTTTGCTACTTGTATTTCTTCCTCTGAGAAGCATATATTCATCTCAGGTAGCCATTTTTGGATTGGGTCTTTAAATTTCGGTGTTTGAATTTTTTTTTTGTTTTTTAGTTCTTTACATAATTTAGGTAGAAGTCCTTTGTCTGAGTAATTGTTGATTATGTTTTTTTCCCCAGTCTGTGGGTTGTTTTTTTTACTCTGTGGGTGATTTCTTTGCCATTCAGAAACTTCTTATTAAGATGAGATCCCAGTTGTTGATTCTTTGCAGTATTTCCTGTGCAGTTTGGTTTTTATGAACTGTCTGCCTACTCCTATATCTTCAACATTTCTACCTAATGTCCCTTCCAAGAGATTTACTGTTTCTGTTTTAATATTTATGTCTTTAAACGACTTGGTTTTAGTTTAGTGCATGCTGATAAACCCAGGTCTAGTTTTAGTTTATGGCATGTGGAGAGCCCGTTTTTTCAGTACCATTTGTTAAAGAGGCTATCTTTCTTCCAGTGAATATGTTTGGCCCTTTCCCCAAGATAAAATGTGTGTGTTTGTAGTTGCATTTACATCTTTTAATCTGTTCTGTTGATCCTTGGTCTTTTTTCTGCCAATACCATGCTGATTTTATCACATGCTTTGTAGTATAATTTCAAGTCAGGAATTGCAATGCCTGTTGCCTTGACTTTGTTGCCCAAGATGGCCTTTGCTATTCTAGGTTTTTTCTGGGTCCAAATATATTTTTAAACTGTTTTCTCTAGGCCTGTGAAGTATGTTGATGGCATTTTGATAGGGATTGAATTAAATATATACAACAATTTTGGGAGTATGGCCATTTTCACAATGTTGGTTTTTTCCTATCTAGGAGAAAGGAATATCTTTGTATTTTCTGCAATCCTCTTTCATTCCATCCTTCAGAGGTTTGTAATATTCATTGTATAGATCTTTTACTTCCTTTGTTAAATTAATTCATATGTATTTCATTTTTTTGGATGCTATTATCAAAGGCATTGTTTCTCTAATTTCTTTCTCAGTGAGTATGCTGTTTATATAGAGGAATATTATTGGCTTTTGGGTGTTTACTTTATATCCTGATATGCTACTGAATTTATAAATTCTAGAGCTTCTTGGTGGAGTGTTTCAGGTCTTCCAATTAGAGGATCATGTCATCTGCAAATAATGATAGTTTAACTTCGTTATCTATTTTATTCCTTTTATTTCTCTCTCTTGTCTAATAGTTCTAGCTAACGATTCCAGAACAAATTGAATAGGAGTGGTGATGGAGGACATCCTTGTCTTGTACCTGATTTGAGATTAAAAGCTTTCAGTTTTTCTCCATTTAGAATTATGTTGGCTGTTGGTTTGTCATAGATTGCTTTTATCAGATTGAGGTAGAGGCCATCTATTCCAATGTTCTGTAGGGCTTTGATCATGAATGAGTGTTGGACTTTGTCAAAAGCTTTTTTCTCCATTAATTGAGATGATCATTTGGCTTTTGGTTTTGGATCTATTTATATAGTTTATTACATTTATAGATTTTTGTATATTGAACCATCCTTGCATCCCTGGAATACATCTTATCTGGTTGTGGTGTTTAATTTTCTTAAGATTTGCTGTCCTTTATTTGCTAGTATTTTATTGATGATTTTTGCATCTATGTTCATGAGGGAGATTGGCCTGTAATTCTCTTTTTTTTGGTTGGATCTTTTTCCAGTTTCAGTATCAGTATAATTCTTGTCTCCAAAAATGATTTTGGGAGTATTGTTTCCTTTTCAGTTTCATTGAAGAGTTTGACATGTATTGGAATTAAATCTTTGCTAAATTTCTTGTAGAATTCAGCTGTGAATCCATCAGGACCTGGACTTTTCGGTGTTGGTAAGTTTTACTATTACATTTTCAATTTTATTGGCTGATATTGGGTTATTCCAAGTTTTACATATTTTGATTCAGTTTTGGCAATTTAGGAATCTATTTCTTCTGTGTCTTCAATCATGTGAAAGCAAAGATTTTTCAAATGGCTATTGATGATCTTCTGAATTTCCACATGACCTCTAGTAATTTTGCCCTTTTCATTTCTTATTACTTGAATTTAAATTTTTTCTTTGCTCTTTTTTGAGGAGGTTGCCTGGGGCTTGTCAATTTTACTTAATGTTTCAAAGAACCCACTTTTGAATTCATTAATTCTTTGTATTTCTTTTTTTTTGCCTCAGTTGCACCGACTTCTGCTCTAATCTTTATACTTTTATTCTCATCTTTGGGCTTTGGGCTTGGTTCGCCATTTTTTTCTAGAAACTTCAGGTGCACCATTATGGTATTTATTTGTTCTCTGGCTGTTTTCCTAATGTATTAATTCACTGATATAAAATTCACCCTCAAAAGTTCTTTCATTGCAACTAACAAATTCTGGTACATTGTGCTTGAATTCTTATTTGATTGTAGATATTGCTTAATTTCTTCTTTAATTTCATCTGCAACCCATTGGTTGCTGAGGAGGTTGCTATTTAATTTCCACATGAGTATGGGATTTTTGTGGTTCTTTTGTCATTAATTTCCAGTTTTGTTGCACTGTGGTTAGATAATGTGCATGGGATAATTTCTGTTTTATTACATATACTTAAGTATGATCTATGGACTAGTATGTGGTCTATTTTAGAAAACAGCCCATGTGCAGCTGAAAAGAATGTGCATTCAGACATTGTTGGGTGGGACACTCTATATATGTTCGCTAAGTACATTTGTTCAAAGGTTCAGTTCAGTTCTGCTACTTCTTTGCCAATTTTTTTGTCTGCTTGACCTATGTTTTTGAGATAAGGGGGGGTTTACGGTAAGCTCTTAAGATTGTGATATTGGTTATTAGATTTTTCATGTCCTTTAAAATTTGTCTTATATAGTTGGGTGCTTCCATATTTGGTGCAAGCATATTTATGATTTATCTCTTCTTCTTCTTCAATTTTTCCCCCTAACCAATATATTTTAACCTTATCTTGTTTGATAATTCTTGATTGAAGTTGAGGTTGTCTATGAACAGAATAGCTACCCCTGATTTGTCTGTCATCCTGGAGCATGTAGTATTATTTTCCAGCCTTTGACTTTAAGCTTTTGAATTTCTTTATGGGTAAAATGTGTTTCTTTATATCATGCTGGATTTTGTTTCTTAATCTACTCTGTCTGTTTCTTTTTCTTTCATTCTTCTTCTTTTTTTTTTTTTTTCAGAACTGGGGATTGAACTCAGGCTCTTGAGCTTGCCAAGGAAGCACTTATTCCACTGAGCCATCTCTTCAGCCCCTGTCTGTTTCTTTTAATTGATGAATTGAGTCAATTTACATTGGTGGTTATAACTGATATGGATTGACTTATGTTTGTCATGTTGTTTTCCTGATGTTAATTTCTTATGTTTCTCCTGTGTTTGATAGTTTGCCATGTTTGGTGGTTCGTTCTTGTTATTCTTGAAATTATGGTCATTTTGATCTCTTTCTAGAATATGTTTTAGTACTCTGTGTAGTGTTTGTTTTGTCATCATGTATTTTTTCAATTATTCTTTGTCATGAAAGTATTTCAGTTGTCCATTAAACTTGAAAGAAAATTGTTCAGGGTATACCACTCTGGGTTGGAATTTGTTCTCTTGTAGGACCTACAGTACATCATTCCATGCTTTTCTTGACTTGATGGTTTGTGCAGAGAAATCTGCCATTATTCTAACGGGTTTTCCTTTAAATGTGATCTGTTTCTTTTCTCCAGCAGCTTTTAGTATGGTGTTCTTGTGAATTTCTGGGATCTTGATTACTATGTATCTGGGTGTAGTTTCAATTGGGATGACATTATTTTGAGCTCTATATGCCTTGGTTACCTGAATGTCAGATTGTTTCCTCACATTTGGGAACCTTTCTGCTATTATATTTCCTATATTCTTTTTTTTTTTTTTTTTGTCATTTGTGTGGTCTTCTTCTTTCTCATTGATGCCTGTTAGTGTTATGTCATTCATCTTTGCATAGTCTTGCAGCTGTTGAATTTTATTTTCTAGATACCAGTTTTTTTTGAGATATCTTTTCTCAGCTTTTCACTAGTTGCAACAGTGTCTTCAAGGTCTGAATGCCTATCTCTACTTTCATTCCAATGATTTTGACAACTTTTAATAGTTTGTAACTTGTCTATCTCTTTGAATCTGTTTCCTACATTCTATATCTTTCTTATATTGCTCATTCAAAGTTTCCTTCATTTTTCTATCCTTCTCTATTTTTTTTAATGTGTCTTCTTTAGAAACACTTGTTGATTCTTTCATTATAGTTATCATTTCTTTTTTTTTTCACTTGGCAGATTATTTCTGATCTAATTTCCTGTATAGCCATTTGCAGTTTTTTTCCTTACTTTGGTTGCTATTATTTCAGAGATTTCAAGTGTGTGGCTTCCAATTTCTTCTACACTGACAACTCCTGGGTTTGCTCCGGTTGGGCTTGGGGCCTGAGAATGCATTTTGTTCCTTCTTTTTGTCATTTTATATTTCAGAGAGAACTCTCTATTTTGATATCTGTGATATCTTTTTGTGAAAGATTTATAGTAGGTAGCTGCATTACTGCATTCGGAGCCTTTCTGCAAAGTATGTTTTTTTTTGGTATCTCTCCTGTGTCAGAGATTCTTGTTTTGTGTGTGTCTCAATATTTTGCTTTTCCTATTGATTGAGAGTAAGATATTGGTTTCCATTTGGCATTGCCTTCCATCCTTCACTATAGGGCTTTTTTGAGATTATTAGGTCATTAGGTTATTTGTGAGGTCAAGTTTGAGTTCAGTAGATCTAGACCCAGTGAACTGAGGTGTTCTGCTAGGCCCAGCAGAGCCCAGACCAAGGTCCAGGGGAACTAAACATGTCCTGATATTATTACCCAAGGGAAAACATGTTGCTGAGGCAAATCTGTTTTCCTGTTGACAATAGTGCAATTAGCAATACTAATTGCAATAACATCTAGTAAAATTTAGAAATTTATTTAATTTTGTAATTAATGGGTTTGTACTTTAGACCATATGAGCAAACGTTCTAGCTATATAGCAAAGCAGATCTTAAATTGGGAATTTGTATTTAAATTAGTTCCCCTGAGTTCTGTCTGGGCATCTCTCCGTTAGACTCCCCTGGAGTGTTCCAGGTAGACTAGCTCAATTGAGTTACTTGCTGCCACCTCTGTGCCACAGGATGCTCTTATAACTGAGTCTTGGTCTAGGCTCTGACGGGCCCAGCGCTACACCTCAGGTCACCAGGTCTAGATCTACTGAACCCAAACTTGGCTGGGAGGACCTGGGTTGGGTCTGGTTTCTATGCTCAGCTCCTTCCAGATGAGTCCTACCCAAGTGGACCACTGGGCCCCACTGTCTGCAGGTCTCACACCTCCTTCCTAGTCATATTTTATTTTTTAAAGAATACAAAATAAGTTGTTAAAAAGTATTAGAAACAATACTAAATTTTACTTGCCATAGTAGTAGGAATTCAATACTGTTTGTTATATTGATTATTTCTGATCTGATTTCCTCTATAGCCTTCTGGGGTTTTTTTCTTTACTTGGATTTTTATCATTTTTGAAATTTCAGGTATGCATTTTTCTATTTCTTCTTGTTGATGTGTCCTGGACTTATTCTGGGTGGGCTGGAGGTCTGAGACTGCATTTTGCTTCTTCATCTTGTTACTTTCTATTTCAAAAAAAATTAAATTCCATTTAAATTTTGTGAGTTTTTTTCTTTTTTTTTCTTTTTAGAAGGTAACTATATTACTAGTATCAAGGCCTCTAGGAAAAATTTGTTCTTCAGGGGCATACTCTCTGTGTAGGAGACTCTTGGTTTGTGTCTAGGCCAGCACCCTACCTTCCCAAGTAACTAAGAGTGGAATGTTCAATCCCCAGCCCTTTGGTGTGGGGCTTCAGTGAGGTTCTTACCTCAGAGCTTCCCAGTATTGTTACAGATGTGAGAACAACTGAGTGCAACAGATATGACTTCCCAGCTAAAGCAGTAAAATTATCAGTAGCAGTTTAGAAACTGGCAAACTGTGGTAAATATATTTTTTAAAATGGTAGAATTAATATTTTATTGTCATTTATAATCAGATGGCAGTTATGTATATGGTTTCCATACTTATTTTTTTGTAAATTCAAAACTAAAATACCACTTCAAAACAGCTGATAGTTACATTCTTCAAAAAAAAAACAGTTAGACTAACTCATTAATGGTGGCTTCAAGCTTTTCCTTACTAGTGCCAGAAAACTCACTCACCTTCTCCCCTTTTTTAAAAAACTGGAAGGTTGGCACGCACTTGACTTCACAGTCTGCAGCAGCGTCCTGACAGTCAAACACATCTACTTCAAGGAACAACATGTTGGAATATTTTTCAGACAAGGAATGAAGGAGAGGCTTGATCATTTTGCAAGGCCACACCACGTGGCTGAGAGGTCAACTACTACAAATTTATCTCCTGCACCAGCCAGGGCTTCTGGAAAGGCCTCTTTGTTTTTGATCTGCTGCACTATGCTGGCTGCTGGGGTTCCGACAACCTACCAAAGTAAATGATGGAAGAGAATGGAAAATGCAGGATGTAGCTCTGCGGTAAATACTGATTTTGTACTTTAGTCCGTGAAAGCAAAGTCCATAGTTATATTACAGAATTGATGATAAATTAGGAATTTATGTGCGATTTTTTTCCATTTATAGAGAGATTTTACACTGTGGTGGGAAAATTTAGGGAGGATAATTTATAAAAAAAGATAACTGAAAAGGAAATAGAAGCAAAGCTGAAGGGGAAAGGATGGTTTTGTGGGGTTAAGGAAACTAAATAAGGGGGTCCAAAATAAAGAATGGAATATAGAGGGATTTCTGAATTTGGTCTCTGGGTTTGTGGGATAGGATTAGTTTTTGTGGCTAGAGTTCTCCCTGTCCATTTAGGAGAGAGAGAGAAGAAAAGAATAAAGAAAGCAAATTGAAAGAAAAGGGCCAGTTTCTGGGTCCCATGCTGTAGTAGGAGGGTAAGAGGGACTAAGCTCCTGAATTCTGTGGCACTGGTTGCTGAATCCCAGGTCTTTCTATGATGTGAGGACAGTGCTTTCTTTCTTTTCTTTTTCCTTTTTTTTTTTTTTTTTTTTTTTTTTTTTAGGGAAGGGTCTACAGGGTTTTCAAGGTCTCGCTACTAGATCAGACATGTAGTGATTTTCCTGTTTACAGCCCCCCAAGTGCTAGGATTACAGGCCCACCACCAGACCCAGCCTCAGTCACCATCTAAATGCATCCTGGGAGTGAGGCCAGCAGAGAAGACTAGGGGATGGAAACCCCAGCCCCTGTGCCTACTTGCAGGTGCTTTAATCCATTGAGCAACTTGGCCTGCCCTAATGACAGTTCTTAAAATGCATAAATCAGTGCATTTTTAAAAGAACATCTTATTTTTCATTTATTATTATTGTTATTATTATTATTATTATTATTATTATTATTATTATTATTTTGGGTACTGGGGATCAAACTCAGGAGGATCACCTTACTTTATTAGAATAGTTTTGATTGACGTGAAAGTCACAGAAGGGCCGGCCAGACACCTCAGCAGACTAAAAGTACTGGATAGCGCTGCTTAACTAAAAGTTATACACCATCACTTAACTAAAAGTTAAGCAGAGTGCAGCAGCTGGAGTTCAATCCCGGTGTGCTATGAGACCTCAATTGAGGCTGAGCACTGTGGCATGTGCCTGTAACCTCAATGCTTGGGTGCTGAAAACAAGAGAATTACTATGAGTCGGATCTACATAGTGAGACCCTGTAGACCTGGTACTAAAATACATTTAAAAGAAAGGAAGGAAGAAAGAAAAATCACAGAGAGTTTCTGTATATCCTTTTCCCTGCTATGCACCTCTCCACCCTCCAACGGCACCAGAGTGGCACATTAGTCATGGTCACTGAGCCAACACTGATACATCATGATCCACCAAAGTTCATAGTTCATACTGGGGCTTACTCTTCATGTTGTGTCACCTATGTTTTCTTCCAAAGAAAATTTAATTCTGTTCCAACCTCAAAGAAGGGAAAGTAATAAATCTTTAAAATAAAAATATTAATTACTCAGAATCAAGGCATTAAAAAGTTAAGCCCCTTTCCTTTAACAATAAAAACTGAACTGATATATACATATTAGACTCAGGAAGGAGGCCAGAGCAGGAATCCTAGCGATTTTTTTCCCATGTCAAGATCCCAATACTTCTACAAATGTTACACACTGCTTAAAACAGACAGCCATCACAGAGGCAGGGGAGATACACCAGGGAAGTGTGTGGCCCTAGACGATCTGGAGCATGACAGGGAAGAGCTGAGAGGGTCTTCCACGGCAGGACGGGAAAGTCTCTGTGTAAAGCACACCCTCTGCCACTCCCAGTGGAGTCACTGGATGTGGCCGATCCAGTCACCAAGTGCCTCGAGCTCTTCTCTCCCTCACTGTTCCCTCTATAGCGTGCAAGTCAGGAGAGATCACTCACACTACTGTGGTGACGTCATTGTGGCGGCATCCTGGGTACTGGAGCCCTGACGCTTTCCATTCACCACTAGCAGAAGGGGCAACTCCACACGATTGCTGAAGAAGGAATAGTCCTTTCCCTTGTGCTGAATTTGGTGAATCCAAAGGTTAGGCTCAGGGGTGCTGACCGGGTCCCCAATGAGAACTCCCCAGCTCTGGACTATTTTATACACCGTCACTTCATAGCAGGATCCACCCTAATCTACCAAGCCAAATGTAAAGGAGACTTTCTCTTCCATAGTTAGGCTAAACACCACCTTCCCCAGGACCACAGGACCACTGCTCACACCAGGCTGCACCATGCTCAGGCACTTGAACTGTGTGGTCACCTTCTGTCCTGAGGCTGACTGATAGCGTCCATCACCACACAGGCCCAGATAGGTTGGATGCAAGCCTCCTAGCATACTCTGCAGTTTTTTTTGCCTTCATCTTTCTCTTGCTCTGTCAGGCTGGTTAATTTACCGAGGAATTCCAAGAGTTTCTGCTTTTGTTGCTGGGGCTCCAGCCAGGCAGGGTCCAGTGCTGCTGCCTGAGAGAACCTCTCTAGCGTCTCGCCATAACTCTCTTCATATTTATGTAGCACTGCCCTATTTAAATGAAGGTTGGGATTGCTGTTAGCTTTCCTGTCGACCTTCTCAGCTCAAGCATAGGCACTGCGGGCTTGCTGGGAGGTCCTAGTGTTCTGGCCAGTACTGAAGTAAAGAGAAAGGTACACATTCCTAACGATTTACCAGGAGCAGCCTTCAAGGCCATCCACCTGCACAGCTAATGTAGCTTGTTGGACACTGTTCATGACATGGTGAGAATGCTCATCTCCACTGTTGGTCTTCAGTTGAAGCACCATTGACAGGTTTTGCAGGGACACATTGTTCTTGCAATGGGTGGGAGCTCCTGAGAAGCAGGTGTGAGCAGCTGCAACATCTGCTATTCTCCAGTAGACTCCACCCAGCTGATTCTAAGATTCCACCAGCTCAAGCTCCAGCTTCATGGCCTTCGACAGAAGCTCCTCCGCCTTATGGCTGTACTCAGGAGTGACACTAAATGCTTTCCTGTTAGCATTAGAGTTTGTTCCTTGCCCTGGACAGAGCCCGATACTTCCTCCATCTGCTGCAGTGTCTTCTCCATCTCCTCCTGCACATCTTGCTGCTTCTGCCCAGTATCCTCAACACCGTGTGTCTCGAAATAGCAGCCTCCAAATGAATAGAGCTGACCTATCAGTTCTGCAAATTTCTTTCTTTTTTTTTTCATTTATTTTTATTTTATTAAAATACAAATGTCAATCAGACAGTTTCAAGACACCTTAACCATACAGAGTCGATGAATTAATACATTGCAAACTGTTTTCATAAGGTTTTGGTATTATACAAGGTGCATACATGAAATTATATTTACAGGTTTTTTATAGCTGAATTATATCAAAGATTCAATAATTATTTACCTAGTGGATGACCATAGCACTAAAAGCCGACATAATATCCTGTCCAACCACCATTAGTGCAGATCTTGCCTCTCATAGAATTATGTAGAAGCACAGCGTTATCTATCCCAACTGTACTGTCTA